>WBZZ01002059.1:170000-176000 GCA_019918135.1 Paulinella micropora
ATGCATTGCATCCATGCATTCAGGCATGTATGTATGTATGTATGTATGTATGTATGTATGTATGTATGTATGTATGTATGTATGTATGTATGTGTATGTATGTATGTATTTATGTATGTATTTATGTATGTATGTATGTATGTATGTATGTATGTATGTATGTATGTATGTATGTATGGACGGTATCTATGTATGTGTGTATGTATGTATGTATTTATGTATGTATCTATTTATCTATCTATGTATGTATCTATGTATGCATGCATGCATGTATGTTTATGTATATGTATGTATGTATGTATGTATGTATGTATGTATGTATGTATGACTGTAATGATGTATGTATGTATGCATGTATGTATGTATGTATGTAGGTATGTAGGTATTTAGGTATGTAGGTATAGCAGGTATGTATGTATGTATGTATGTATGCATGCCTGGCATGCATGCATGTATGCATGCATGCATGCATATATGTATGTATGTATGTAAATTCGACACTGATGTCATTGTTACCGTATGATTATTAAATTATTCAATATTAATCAAGATTAGCAAAAAAAAATCAATATTAATCAGCAAATACAAATCCAGGCAATATTAATCAACCGCCTTGATAGTATGATGTTAATCCGACCAGTATTAATCAATGTTAATCAATATCACTTAATCAATATGAACTTGAGTTCAACTCAAGCTGAATCAATATTTATTAATCAATATATATTAATCAACATAACTTGATCAAGTTATGACGGTGGCAGTTGATAATAAAACTTGAACAAAACTTATGATAACTTATGATGAAGTAACGGAACTATGACTCGAAGAAAATCAACACAGTATCATAATATGAATCATAGTAATAATTCGGTCCGGTACTGTACTATCCCCAACGATAGCTCAATGGAAGAGTAAGTCGGTAATATAACCAAACACAGTCCTCAAAAAAGAGAATGATGTCTCGTTACTAGTATTAGCTCAGTGACGCAAAGACAAAAAGCCGCCAAAAGACCAGGATCAAATTGGCATTTCAGACGTGTCCGGCCAGACGAAATCTATAAATAAGTTTTTTTCCGGATAATTCGGGGGGTGATGTCCACAGTACCCCCTCCCAGTTTTTTATGGCGGAACTTCGTTTCCGACATAATACGCTTTGAACTGATTTCTTTTCTGACTAAGATTCGTTTAGAGTTATGTATGAAGATACATCAACCCACGAATTAGGCGTTATAAAACAACAATTATACTTGCCCCGGTACCAATCGTATATATACTCTAGCACATTCAGTATCTATATTAAAATCTTCCTCTTTCTTCTGTCGATAAGATATTTGTGCAGTATGTCCAAGTATAATGTTTTACGGTTGAGTAATAATGTAATGTCGCCATTTCCATATATATGTAATAACCGGTCGTCGGTTTCCATAAATACATTTACTTTTTGTGAAGACATACCCTTGTATAATCGGTATCATTTAATATAGTGTCAGGTGATCAAGTCTGACGACTATATCCGAAGTTGGGTTGAGTGCGCCCTAACCTTGCGATATGCCGATACAAGTAGAGATCGATGGAATCCGGTGTAGCAGTTCATGTTATTAAAATATATCAGTTCTTGATTAGACTGTAGAGTCTTTAATGAGATCATCATTCTGGTACTAATGCGGGTCGTATCCAGGAAACACCATCGCTCACTCAAATAGCGATCCCGTAACGGTGCTGTTTCGTGGCCGTCTCGTCTGTCTCTGCCGAAGCAAGAGAATAGAATGCCTATTTTTTGTCAGCTGTGTCTTGTTAATCTCTAGAAGAATGAATGCTGTAGTAGCTTTAATATCTAAGTAAGGTTGTCGGGACGATATTGGATCAATGCTATGTTCGCAATCGATCAGGTCCACAATACTTCTAGAGAAAAAAAAATACTTACTATAGACGCCGTTTACGCGCGCGGACTCCTTTACCTGGTGGAGGACCTCCAACCAAAGTTAAGTCTAAGGTAGACTGTTCGAGGACGTCCCAAATTTTGTGAGGGATTGCGCCTTGTGCCAAGTCAAAAGGAATGTCTAGCACCCCTCGTGGTAGTGCTTGTATGGTCCACGCGGTATGATCTTTATCTGTGGGAGACTATGGTATCATCCCATGTCTCAAGTTTCTTGGCGTCTTTATATACTGGAAGGTATTGTCTTACTTTAGGATCTTCCACTGGATCCAGACTCCTCCAAAAATGTAAGACTGGTTGAATGATTTGTGCCGCAGTTGAAATTCGGTTCGATCGCGTATGGCGTTTGTGAGGTACTGCCATGACTCTCATGAGATATAAATCTGAGAGCGTGTCATCGGCTAAGTGTTGGGCCGCAGGCCTCACCAAGTAAAAAGCGTCTTTGGCCCATGAAATATGTCCAATCGCATCTCCTTCTTTCCAACTAGGGTGAACGAGAGTGTCATTGCCCGCGCGAGGGTCTTGATCTCCGTCATCGCTCCCCTCTTGATGGACTCCTTGCGAACGTGCCGTCCTTATCGCCTTTCTCGGTCGGTCGTAGATAAGGTCATTTTGCGCTCTCCTTATTTGCGTCTCCGTGAACTTTCCTTCCGGCACGTTCGACTCCACCCTTTTGCGGGTCTGAGTCCCCGCCACACTTTTGCGGTCGGTGGCCCGCTTGTTCTCCAGCTCAGCCTCCTCCTTCTCCGCAATTGGTGCCCTGTAGGCATCCCGTTCCGAGATATCCTCCTTACGGATTGGTGGGACCTCTTTAAAGTCAGCCTCCATCCGTTTGAGTGCTTGATCAACGGACTCATCTTCAAGTAGGAAGGGATCATACTTAATCAGCCTTCGTACATTGACTATTTGAACTTTCCCTCTGCCCCTGATTTTATAATTCAAAGGCCCCATCTGTTCCATGATCTGGTATGGTCCTTTCCAGTGGATGAACAGCTTCGAGCTGACTTCCTGAGGAACCTGAGGATGGTACAGTAGTACAATATCCCCGACCTGAAATCTGACTTGATCCAGGTGTGCCTGCCTGACACCTTCAGCATCAGTCTTCCTGCGCTCCGCCTCCCTATGCGCCTGTACTATTTGCTCCGCCTCCATCTTCGCCCGAAGTCTCACCCCAAACAGCTCATCCTGATCTGCCCATGAATCTTTTGGGTGCAGCACTGAGGCTGGGATGGCGGGCTCACGCCCATATACCAATTGGTATGGCGAGACGGAACCTTTTGAACCACCTAACGCTGTAGAGGGTAGGCAATTCATAGCAAAGGCAAACGAGGATGCTGCCTCCACCCATGCCTTTTGGTTCTCCTTCTTCATACAATACATCTTCAGCGCGGCCTTGAGGGGTCTATGCACGCTCTATCTTGCCGTTCGCTCTGGGGTTATAGGCGGTGACATATTGCCATTTCATGCCGTAATATGCAGATAGCTTGTCGATGACTTCATTATTAAAGTCAGAGCCTCGATCTGAGCATATTTTTCTCGGCAACCCAATCTGTGAGATGATCCTGTCAATCAACGCCTTGGCTGTTATTTCGCCCGTAACGTCTTTGACTGGGACCACCCATACATAGTTGGTGGCTCTGTCTATGGCCGTTAGAAGGTATCTGTAACCTTCCGTCGTGACCGGGAAAGGTCCTACATGATCAGTGTGTAAGAACTCGAACATTCCTAAGTGTAAAGGAAAAGTCCCGATCAGGCCAAAATTCGCCTTCAATGGTGTTTTGGATGTCTTGCATGGGATGCATGCATTGACCTGTTCATCAATATTCTCCTTCATCTTCTTCCACCAGAATCGTCTCGAAATGAACATATGCGTTCTTTGTCGGCCCGGGTGCGCCAGTAGTGGGCAGTTATGAGCAGCGACAAAAATGATGTGTCTGAGTTTCTCAGGAACCCAGAGAGTCCATTTGTCTGGTTGTGATGCATAGCGCCCGTGTTGGCCTTTGTACCACAAGAGACCGTCTCTCCACCCCATCTCCTTCTGTTGCTCCTTAATCTCCTTCGTCACTTTCAGCTCGTTCGGGTTCTTGTATAGCTGTATTAACTCTTTGAACTCCGGATCGAGAGCCTGTTGCTGTCTCCATGCAGTGGGTGAGGCTATGTGGATAGTCCCATCCTCTAGCTGCACTCCTATCCTCTCAGGGTTTTCGTCTAACTCCTCCTTGTTCTCCTGCGGGGGTTCCGCATATGCTTCTTGCTTAATCTCTTCTTGTTTTATCTCCGCCTTCATATTCTCATATGCTTCATAGGACCACTCAGCATCCTCGAGGACATGTGCTGTACAACATATCCCATGATCCGGACCTTGCGGGCTATGACGTAGACCCGATCGGTTATATCGGACCCCTCTCGCCATCTGCATCGACTCGATATGATGCACTTCGTATGTGCAGTCTGGGGATAGATCCTCCATTTCTGCTGATGATACGAGAGCTGCCACTTCTGAGTGAAACTCTAGCCTGGAGAGGCTGTCAGCGACAACATTTCGCTTGCCGGGTAGATGGACCATTGTAAAATTGAAACATGACAAGAATGCCTGCCATCTCGCTAGACGGCCAGTCTGTTCATGATTCATCAGCCATAGTAAATTCTGGTGATCAGTCCTTACTATAAACTGAGGTCCACCCCATAAATACTCTCTCAACCGTTTGAGGGCCCAGACCACCGCCAGTGCCTCTCTCTGTCTCGTACAATAGTTTCGCTCCGCAGAGCACAACTTTCTACTTATAAACATGATCGGGCGCAACTTTTTCTCCTCATCTTCCTGTTGTAAGACTGCGCCGATCGCGAACTTTGATGCGTCTGTGTCGACTACGAATTGCTTCGAAAAGTCGGGCATCATCAGCACGAGTCCGCCATCCTTCGGATCTTTATAGATGAGATCTTTGAGCGTGTTGTACGCTTCTAAGGCTTCATCATCCCACTTCTCAAAATCACCGAAGTCGATCATTCTCTCCAACTTAGCCCGAGTCGCACCCCAATTGGGTATGAACTGGCTGTAATATTGCGCCATCGCAAGAAATGAGTGCAGCTCTGTGCGATTCTTCGGCCTCTGCCGGCTCATGATCTTCTCGCTCTTCTTTTTGGATATCGAGACTCTATTGTAAGAGATTTCGTACCCCAAATATGTCACGCTTGTCTTTGCGAGTTGACATTTCTTCAAATTACATTTCAGGCCAAATAGTTTGATACGCCTGAAAATGTCTGTTAGATGGTCGATGTGCTCTTCCATCGTATTGGAGTACACGATAATGTCATCGATGTAACAAAATGCGTACTCTCCCGCCTTCTGTCTTCTTCTCCTCATGAAACCTCCCTCTGTCTGGTCATTATATTTGCTACTCAGCATGCTTTGCATCGCTTCCTGAAAGTCCCGGGGCCTGTTTGAGTCCCATCGGAAGTACTTTCCACTGATATATCTCCATTCCTACTACAAATGCAGTCAGCCATCTGGACTTTTCATCCAGTGGAATTTGCCAGAAGCCATTCTTCAGATCAATGACTGAGTATAGCTTGGCGTTCCGCAATACTCGCCTTCCTTCTTCATGAGTAGGTAATGGATTTCGTTCCTCCTCTAAAATTTTATTGACGCGGGCATAGTTAACCGTTAAGCGCCATTCTCCTCCCGGTTTAGGCACCAGTCTCGGTTGGGAAACTATTGGAGATGTCGATCTCTCAATGAAATCCTCATCGAGTAACTGCCGTGCTTGTTCTTCTGCGATCTTTGCTTCATGTATACTCAGATTTGCCCGTCGTGGCGCCGGGAAGGCTCAGCACCTGGTATTTTACAAATAACCGCGGTGAAGTCTTCCGGCTTGACACCTCCCGCTTGAGGGGGGTCAAAAATCATTTTGTTCGCCTTCAATCTCTCTTTCAAAACCTCTTTCTCCTTCTCCGTACCTGCTCCTCCTGCCAATTTCTCGTCTATCGCCGCCTTAAACTCCTCCTCTGACATTCTCTTGTGATGCTTGAGGGGTGCTCTGTCCTCCTTCAAGCCCAACTCT
>WBZZ01002060.1:0-7500 GCA_019918135.1 Paulinella micropora
AGAAAGCAAAACAAAAAGAAAAGCAAGAAAGAAAAGGAAAGAAAAAGAAAGAAAAAGAAAGAAAAAAAGAAAAGAAAGAAAAAGGAAAGAAAAAAGAAAAAAAAGGAAAGAAAAAGAAAGAAAAAGAAAGAAAAAGAAAAAAGAAAGAAAAAAGAAAGAAAAGCAAGAAAAAGGAAGAAAAAAGGAAGAAAATAAAGAAAATAAAGAAATAAAAGAATGCAAAGAAAAGCAACACTAGCAACTTAAGCAACTTAAAGAAGAAAGAAAGCAAAGACAAGCAGGAGAGGAGAAAGGTTTTTTTTCACGTTTTGTCCGGTCCGCAAAGACGAAGCGGCAAAACAGCGGCATTTGCTTCGATCAGCCCGTCAGTTCTAACCCTCTCAGATCAGTCCGGCCCGGCTAAATGATTTCGCTGTGATCTGAGCCCTGACGTGGGTGGGAAGTTTTTTCATGGACTGACTTCCCCACACTGGGCTTCAGGTCAGGTCGCTAGTTGCCCCACGTTCGTTTGCCTTGCTCCGACCCAACCGAGTGGACAGCTGGGACCAGTGTGCAGACCTTCTAGCACCAGTCACCCTTAACCCAGGCCCCAGGGGTACTGGGGGCGCAAGGTGGTTCTCAACAATAAACATGTACATTGTTTATAATTATTTCATGTTAAACTTTGTGATTACTATTACCATGGCCACCACGGTCACAGCTACACCCTCACCAGCCCTGGTGTGTGCCCGCTGGGGGGTTATGACCACGATTTTTGAACCAACGCTGGCAGTGAAACAGCTTCTTCGTGTTCCAGTAGAACTTCGAATTCCAGTGCATCACAACGTTTCGGCGTTGCAGCGTTGGTGTTTGGTCGTCGTCGGAGATCGTAAAAGTCCAGAAGAAGCCTGGCGCCAGCTCGAGTCATCTCACAAAATTCGAGGGCAGTTAGTGTATCTTTCCCCCGACGCTCAAGTTGGCATGGGACTCAGCACTATCTCGTTCTTGCCATGGAACCACTTCTCTCGCAAAACCGTGGGCTACCTGTATGCCATTCAACATGGGGCAGAGTGGATCTATGACTTTGATGATGACAATGAATTCATTGGCAGAGAGCAACTGGGCTGGTTTAATAGTTTGGCTTGGGATACAAGAAATCAGAGCGGCAGGGCCTTTCCTACAATCACCCTGGCGCGCACTGGCTTACACTTGTACAACCCTTACCCTCACTTTAGACCTCTAGATAAAAATGGTAATCCCCAGTTCGCGTGGCCGCGTGGGTTTCCCTTGGAATTCATCAAAGACAACCGTACATTCCGACAGTCTGGTAATACACATGGTAGTTCGAACTTGCCTTCCATCGAACCTTCTCAACTGGTCGTGATACAGTCCTTAGCCAACAATGATCCAGATGTTGACGCAATTTACCGTTTGGTCAACCACCTCCCATTGACATTTAAGCTCAAACATTCTCTGGTAGCGGTGCCTGCTAACATTTATTCTCCTTGGAATGCACAAGCAGTCTTGGTCAACCGCAAGGCTTTCTGGTGCCTTCTATTACCTGCCTCCGTCCATGGCAGGGTGTCAGACATCTGGCGTAGTTATTTCTGTGATCGACTTTTAAATGAGCTTGGGTTACACATGTCCTTTGCATCGCCCTGGGTAGTACAGCACAGGAATCCTCATAGCTATTTGAAAGATTTAATCCATGAGGAGCCCCTCTACGAGCAAGCTGGTGACTTGATCTCTGCCCTTGCAGGCTGGACCCGTGGTCAAGGCGAGACATTATCAGCAGCATACGTGCGTTTGATTTCTGACATGTATGTAAGAGGCTTTCTCAATAATGAATCGGACGTTTCTATGACCAAGGCGTGGGTATCAGATCTCGAGAAGCTAGGATATGAGTGGCCTGCAGTCACCATCCAACAGCCTTCCTTCATCCCAGAAGCGGCTAAAATTGTGGACGGGCGGCGCGATAGAGAAATCACAGAGGGGACCGTTTGTTTCTACATCCGCTGCACAGCAGGAATCTCCTCCACAATCACTGAATTGGAAATGATACTGTTGCCTTCTTTGGAAATGTTTGCACCCAAAGGCTCAGAAGTGGCTGTGGTCCTAAACTGGGGCGAATCGGTAAAGCAATCTACTACACAATGTGAAAAAGTAATTAGATTTAAAGTCAACGATTCTTTCGGCACATACAGTCTCATACAGAGATGCTCGCGTCACATTCAGTGTTGTGTTCTTAGCTTACAATCACATGAAGTGTACTACTCACAGCTCCATTATAATGGCGCAGTTATTAGCAAACAGACGTGATTTAGCACTCATTTGATCCTACAGACATTCCATATAAATCTTTTTTGGAGGTGATACTTGGATATATATTGTATTGATTGAAGTAAGTAGTTGTTTTGGAGGTGATACTTGGATATATATTGTATTGATTGAAGTAAGTAGTTGTCATTTTAACGGTTTGTGTATGTATTGAGATGAAGAACATAATATTGACAGTGTGAATAAGTTTAAGTGGATGCATTTTTCATTATTTCTTTATGTTTTAGGATAAAAATGCCAAATTACAGCTGGAAGAAAGATGGGCGCCTCGATTCCAACACCTCGGCATTCATTTCCGGGCTTACATGGAACCCATGCCTAGCATGTACGATCGATTTCCTGCTGTCTTTATGCAAAGGTCAAAGGGTTACGACCTGGTGCAATGGAGCAATTTTTATGCAGATAATTACACAAGCTTGCCCGTGATCGCTGTCATGGATACTGATTCTGCCCTGCGGAGGCCCTTTATACCTGCGGAATTTTGGAAATCCAAGAGTAACATCCTTCGAACATCTGGAGCTATTGGGCATTCGAGATATCCAAGAGGGACACGAGTGGCTTTGGGAGATGTCCGTGAGTTTGGACAGATGGACTTTTTCCCTATTTTGTTGCGACGTGACACTTATTCCTTGGCTCGACAAATGATTGCAAAACACAACAACAAGACTTTTGATGAGGCAATGCTCGACGTGCTGAACGGCAGCGCTTCCCAATTTGATATTCTAGGTGCTGTGGCCGCAAATTTTCAGAAAAGCCACTATGATATGTTCTCATATGATCGCAGTATGTTCAGTGGAAACCGTTGGAATTCTGGAATTCTAAACTTACATTTTGTGATGACCGAATCGTGGTGTCACTTAGCGCCTGGTGCACTTCTGAATTCTCGGTTTTGCAAAGCATTCCAATCTTTGGCTTTTACCAATCTTTGGAGACTGTATGCTCAGTACAATAATGAAACAAGGTTAAATGATGATCAATCAGCAAAGCTGCGATCCCTCAAAACAGCCGTAAGGTCTGCTTCCAATGTTTTTCCCTCGTCTGTATGGACGCAAGAGCCCCATGAGAAACGTTGTTTCCCTCCTACTGTCTGTCGGTTTCTGAATACGGTCCTGGGATCATCCTGGCAGCTGGTGGACTCAAACGGTGTCGAAAGTTCGTTAGTATTTCAAAATCTCCACCTTTATAATCATCATCATAATTGCTCTGTGCCTGCCGCACTGACAACGAGTAAAGCTAAGATACAGACGATTTGCAGGCTTGTCTTGACATCGGAATTCCAGACATATGGAAACGAAGGCTTTATGCTCCTTCGCTGCCAAAGCGGAGCAACAGAATTACCAGGTCCTGCCGAAAATATTCAATTTGCTGCTGATCTCGAAATGTGGATCTTGCCGGTGCACAATGGAATGCCTGCGCTGGTCCACAGACCCAGCGCCAATCAAACAGTGAAAAATATAAAGTTGACCAAGATGATGGACCTCGATAACCTCAAGTGTTATTTATGATCAAGCATTCCCCCCCCCCCCCCCCCCCCCCTCTGATCTCCTTATGATATTAATATCTATTCATTAAGCTAGTAGGAAGTGGACCTGAGCAAGTAGGTATTGTCCTAGTTACTGTTAGAATGACGCTGCTTGCAATTTTACTATCACTACCTTGATCTTACCACTCATCCCGGGTCTACGAGAGAAAAGTTTATTTATTTATTAAGAAGTGCCAATAAGATTTCGGAGGATTGAGAAAAGAACTGAGAAGTTTAGTCCCATCTCAGATCTTCTCAGAACCGGCCTACATTTCTCAGAGTCAGCCTTTGTTAATTTGCATGAATTACGTTGTAATTAAAATGATTTGTGTGAGAACGAGGCAGGACAAGAGAGACAAAAAAGAGAAAAAAATGTGTGCTTTTTTTTTTAATGCTTGTGGTTGCAAAATGACTGTGTGTTCTTTTCCTTCAAATGTAATTTTTTAAAATAATATTCGGCTCGCAGGAAACACTCTGTTGAGGAAAGTCTTTCCGTCCCGATGTCCGTCCCCGATGAAAAAATTTGTTGACGTTTTTGCACACTGTTAAGCAAAAAGATTATTGAGCAACTTTCTTGGTAAAACGCGGAAGCCGGTCAAGACTATTGAGAGTGAGCAACTTTCCTGTGAAACGAGAACCTCACCTGCTAATAAGACAGTTCAAATATATATATAATTAGAGTTCACCTGCTAATGAGTCAGTTTAAATAATTAGAATTATGCTGGAACAAACAGGAACAGATTGTCGGAAAGTCGATGGTGTTGTTCATTGGGTAAATGGTTGTGCAGTGCAAAATAGTTGGTTAATTTACGGCACTGTTCCGATATTTTTGCTTTGCTTTTTTTTAGTTCGGATTTGATTTTAGTGGGTGTAAGTCGTATTAATTTTTTTTTTGTTCGGATTTTGTCGGTTATAATCAAAAGATATTATTTAATGCAAGCCGGGATGTTTATCCATCCAATTCCGAAGCACTCTGAAAATATATAACCTAATCTTCCTCCTCTACAAAGAGAGGAAACCAGTATGGCGGAAAATATTGGAGACTATCAGAGCCAAGCAACAGAGAGTCATTTCCCAATGTCACCCCTAACGATAATATTATCTTGCTTAAAAAAGTAGTACCTACGAATCGTAATATGAAATGTCGATTTTTCTTAATGTTTTCTATGTTAATATTCAAGTTATAAATCTATATATTTTATTGTTAACAAATAAAAAATATGTATATTGAATTCCTGCTAAGTTTAGATTCTGCAGTGCTGCACATGACATGTGATTTTTTTTAATAGTTTACCATTTACATGTGCAAGATTTCATGTGCCAGGGTCGGACAGTAAAGAAAATCAAAAACAAAGTTCTGGCTGTCAACAAATTCATGGATTCCATCCTATCAATAAATGTTGATTAATATTGATTAATATCAATATTGATTTAACTTGAGTTGAACTCAAGTTCATATTGATTAAGTGATATTGATTAATATCGATCATTAATATATAATAAATTTCGGTGCGCAGTATCCTGAGGTAAGCACGCATATTTACCTATCTGCGCCTACAATCCCCCCTCCCCGTCTTATACGGGAACCGTAGCTAATAGGGGTAGATTGGTAAATATCGTTGGATGAGAGCTCACTTTCCGGGTCCGTTTCCTCATGGGTTCCTGTGGAGACACACCATTGAGCATCTTGAGTGCACTACATCTCAACAATTCGTCCCAAACGACCCATAAAATTTATAAGGTCTCTTATCCATTTCAAGTTGATTATTAAGCAAATTTTGGTCCCACAGGAATCCTTAAAATTCTATATTTCTGTCTCATTGGGACCAAAACTTGCTTAATAATCAACTTGAAATGGATAAGACCTGTCCCAGCGGGACTACCGGACGAATCCTATCCCGCGGGACTAATCAAGTTGTCCCTCTGCGACTAACTTGGTCTTTCTGGGACCAAACCGCTTAGTTCGTCTTGGACTAGTTCAGTCCCATTGGGACCGTTTTAATCTCTAAACCACCAATGCGTCAAAAGAGGATTGGTCCCAGAGTCTTGCCCAAAATTTGATTAATGAGACCAGTCCCGGCGAGACCGAATTGGCCCTGTGGGACCGATTTAGTCACATAAACATGAGGGGTCCATAACCGTGATAGGAAAAGGGATTAAAATAGTCCCGCAGGGACTAATGCAGTTCCAAAGTGACTAATCAGTTCCATCTGTTTAGTCCCTGCTGGACTGTGCGGGACTAATTATGTTCCAGAGGGACTAATCAGTTCCATCTGTTTAGTCCCTGCTTGACTGTTTTAGTCCTAAAGTCTCGATGAAACCAAGGTAACTGGTCGCAGGATACCCAGAGAAATGAGAGTTTGGTAATAATTAGTCCCACAACATATTAAATATTGATAAAATCAGTCCCAGAGCTATGAAATTTTGATGATAATTAGTCCCACAGCATATTAAATATTAATCAAATCAGTCCCAGAACAATGAAATTTTGATAATAATTAGTCCCAACGCACATTAAATATTAATAAAATCAGTCCCAGAGAAATGAGAAATGAGATTTTAATAATAATGGTAAGTATTTAATACAGCACACCATGCAGCTCAAAGGTTACACATCAAACTGTATTAAAACCTCTTATTAATTATTAACACTAGGGTTATTAAAAATATCTAATAGTACACAAGGACATTAATCATTTGTCTAATCGAAAACCGCACCGTTCCAGTCCCGTCAATGAAAAAGCCATGCGTTCTGCTGATTGAGGTTTGCCTTTGTTATCGAAACCATAGCGTTTCTACACAAAAGTAAGTAAGTACATAAGTATGTAAATAAGTAAAGAAATAAGAATGAAAGCAGATGAAAATGCAGTAAGTAAAGACGTAGCTACCCTAACTATCGACCAGGAACAGTAAGATTAATTATCTATTACTTTTATGATTATTATTATTATTACAATTTTTATTATTATTATTATTATTATTATTATTATTATTATTATTATTATTATTATTATTATTATTATTATTATTATTATTATTATTATTATTATTATTATTATTATTATTATTATTATTATTATTATTATTATTATTATTATTATTATTATTATTATTATTATTATTATTATTATTATTATTATTATTATTATTATTATTAAATCTGCCTTGGAGTGTTGACTGTGACATATTTGAGGGAAATCCCGATGAAAAAACCTATTCACAGTTGCTAAACAGAGTTCCAGCCCAATGGCCTCAAGGCGTTAAACTGTGACGCCAACTCATAACCCTTTGGTGGTAGATGCTGGGGAGGAGGGTCGTTGCGCGCGTAAAAGATCTCAAACTCCGCATATGCTGGTTGATAGCCCAGAACCCAGCAGACACCAGATTGTTATGGGTGGGGTTTCGAGGCAGCTCTAGCAACCGCGCTTGGTGTATGCACTTGCACATTCGGTGACGTCTTGCAAGAGGTTGCTGGGACTGCGGAATAACCTCGGCTTAGTGCAGTCTTGCCCTCAGGAGCTCCATCGGTGGCCCCGATCATCAGGCGAGAGACTGACACGGGGGGGTGGAGGACCTCGAACAAGGGTATTGGAGGCTTATGTCCGTTGAGGATATGCCATTAGCTGCATCAGTACGCCTCAGATATAGTAGTAAATAGTATT
>WBZZ01002060.1:12500-21463 GCA_019918135.1 Paulinella micropora
ATTATTATTATTATTATTATTATTATTATTATTATTATTATTATTATTATTATTATTATTATTATTATTATTATTATTATTATTATTATTAGGGAGTACATAGGCCATCGGTCCTTTCCATGGGCTGATTGGTATAAAGCTCCTAGAGTAATGTTCTATGCCGTCACTTCCTTTATTCCACCGATTGGTGTGGAGACTTTCCTTATGGAATGGAGGACTGGATGCACATGGCCTTTTGGCTCAGCAATTGGCAGGAGATACACTATTATTATTATTATTATTATTATTATTATTATTATTATTATTATTATTATTATTATTATTATTATTATTATTATTATTATTATTATTATTATTATTATTATTATTATTATTATTATTATTATTATTATTATTATTATTATTATTATTATTATTATTATTAGCTTTTTCTTCTGTTCCTCTTTTATTATTTATTATTTTTATTATTATTATTATTATTATTATCATTATTATTATTATTATTATTATTATTATTATTATTATTATTATTATTATTATTATTATTATTATTATTATTATTATGGACACCGTGATAGCCCAGTGGTCAAGTTCTACCATTTGGGCCCTGTCGCCAGTTCGATTCCCGTCGGTGCCACCAGTATTTTCATTGAACATACCGGTCTATTTCTGGACCAGTATTTTCATTGAACATACCGGCCCGTCTGGAAGTGTTGGAACTGCCCTTGCGGGGGTGTCATTAGAGCTTATCGTCAATTCTTCGTACTCCCCTCACGGGTGAGACGATGGAGGCGCATGTGCAGAAATGCATCAGCCATTGACAGAGAAGCACTATTATTATTATTATTATTATTATTATTATTATCATCATCATCATCATAATTATTGTTGTTATTGTTGTTAGTATTATTATTATTATTATTATTATTATTATTATTATTATTATTATTATTATTATTATTATTATTATTATTTAGGGAGTACATAGGCCATCGGTCCCTTTCCATGGGCTGATTGGTATAAAGCTCCTAGATTAATGTTCTATGCCGTCACTTCCTTTATTCCACCGATTGGTGTGGAGACTTTCCTTATGGAATGGAGGACTGGATGCACATGGCCTTTTGGCTCAGCAATTGGCAGACGATACATATTATTATTATTATTATTATTATTATTATTATTATTATTATTATTATTATTATTTGGACACCGTGATAGCCCAGTGGTCAAGTTCTACCATCTGGGCCCTGTCGCCAGTTCGATTCCCGTCGGTGCCACCAGTATTTTCATTGAACATACCGATCCATCTGGACCAGTATTTTCATTGAACATACCGGCCCGTCTGGAAGTGTTGGAACTGCCCTTGCGGGGTGTCATTAGAGCTTATCGTCAATTCTTCGTACTCCCCTCACGGGTGAGACGATGGAGGCGCATGTGCAGAAATGCATCAGCCATTGACAGAGAAGCACTATTATTATTATTATTATTATTATTATTATTATTATTATTATTATTATTATTATTATTATATTGTTATTATTACTATTCGATAGCATAGTTTAGAGAGAGGAGTATAGATACTTAGCTTTAGTATAGTTAGCTAGTGTGTGTGGCCTTCTATCAGTGAGCCTTTCCCTGTTTTTTTTGTTGAGTATATTTCTTCTAACGGGAAGCGCTGCCATTTTTTTAAATTTAAACTCTCTTTTATTATTATTATTATTATTCCTCTTTTGCTGCTGCTTTAATTAGCTTGCTCTTAAGTTCACATCCGATGACAACAAACATCGGGAGGGGGCGCTCGCGCTCGACGTTGCACTTACAAAGTACAACAATTTCGAACTGAAGGCGTCCACGCAAGTGGAGACATGTGAGGGTGAAACTTCACCTTGTGCTCCCGGGTCTTTTTCCCTATAAGTATGAAAGATTTTTATAAACTGATTGTTTATTTTTTATTTGCAGGCTCTTCATTGTCTTTCCCATTGGTTGGCGCAAGAAGACTCCTGCGCAAGTCAATCGAGGTACTGTATGTTTTTCAAAATTCACAAGCTGCACATATTTTTTATACTTGGATGTTGCAGGATCGAAGCGCTTCATTTTTTGCTGCGCGCGAGGTCGACACTGACGGCGATGGCAAGGCTGACGAAATCCAATATCAGCTCATGGGTTTTTTGGTTTTAACCTTAAACACTCTTGCATGCTTGATCCGTCGCCGATGGACTTCGAGAAGCAGGTGAAGCCCGCGTGGCTCCTCTACGTCGGTAACCCCACGAACCCGCCTATGATTTGCAACTGGCGGAAGCGGGAGCTTTTGCTTCTGTACGAAGCAAACAAGGTCATTTCTTCTTCTTCTTCTTCTTCTTCTTCCTCTTCTTCTTCCATTTTTCTTTTTCTTCTTCATATACATGTTATTATTCTTCTCCACCAGCTCCATCTTTTTTTTTTTTTTTTTTTTTTTTTTTTTTTTGCATCTTCCTTTTCTTTATTTTGCATATTTACTGCATGCTCGCCTGAAACGTTAGAAGAAGAATCAAAAAAAGGGCCCGACTGAGCCTCGCTCTTCGGGCAGGCCAAAAAAACTGAGATTCGGTAGCAACATTGTATGTAATGAAAAATGAAGGATGTATGTAATATTGTTTGGTTCTTTGTGCAGAATCCATCGACGTCGACGATGTTCCAGACGTTCCAGACGTCCCTGAAGAAGAAGAGACCCCTGAGCCTCCTATGCCTAAGGGGTCCAGCAAGAAAAAGCCAGGTACTAGCAAATTTCATCTTTTTTTTTTGTGCTTTTTTTTCAGTGTTTCTAATTTCTGACGTGACTAGGCAAGCCGAAGTCCAAAAAGCCCGCGGTCGACGCTGATGAAGTGGACATGTCGTTGGAGGTATAATCTTTCCTACTCCTTCTTCTTCTTTTTCTTTTTTTTTGTGAGGGGGGGGGGGGAAAGGTGTCTTTGGGCGCCGCAGCATATAGTTTAGAGAGGGGAGTATAGCTACTAGCTTTAGTATGGCTAGCTAGTGTGTGTGGCATTCTATCAGTGAGCCTTTCCCTGTCTTTTTTTTTCCGAGTATAATCTCTCTAACGGGAAGCGCTGACATTTTTTTTTCAAACTTTATTATTATTATTATTATTATTATTATTATTATTATTATTATTATTATTTTATTGACACCGTGATAGCCCAGTGGTCAAGTTCTACCATCTGGGCCCTGTCGCCAGTTCGATTCCCGTCGGTGCCACCAGTATTTTCATTGAACATACCGGTCTATTTCTGGACCAGTATTTTCATTGAACATACCGGCCCGTCTGGAAGTGTTGGAACTGCCCTTGCGGGGGTGTCATTAGAGCTTATCGTCAATTCTTCGTACTCCCCTCACGGGTGAGACGATGGAGGCACATGTGCAGAAATGCATCAGCCATTGACAGAGAAGCACTATTATTATTATTATTATTATTATTATTATTATTATTATTATTATTATTATTAGGGAGTACATAGGCCATCGGTCCCTTTCCATGGGCTGATTGGTATAAAGCTCCTAGAGTAATGTTCTATGCCGTCACTTCCTTTATTCCAACGATTGGTGTGGAGACTTTCCTTATGCACATGGCCTTTTGGCTCAGCAATTGGCAGGAGATACACTATTATTATTATTATTATTATTATTATTATTATTATTATTATTATTATTATTATTATGGACACCGTGATAGCCCAGTGGTCAAGTTCTACCATCTGGGCCCTGTCGCCAGTTCGATTCCCGTCGGTGCCACCAGTATTTTCATTGAACATACCGGTCTATTTCTGGACCAGTATTTTCATTGAACATACCGGCCCGTCTGGAAGTGTTGGAACTGCCCTTGCGGGGGTGTCATTAGAGCTTATCGTCAATTCTTCGTACTCCCCTCACGGGTGAGACGATGGAGGCGCATGTGCAGAAATGCATCAGCCATTGACAGAGAAGCACTATTATTATTATTATTATTATTATTATTATTATTATTATTATTATTATTATTATTATTATTATTATTATTATTATTATTATTATTATTATTCTTTGTTGTTGTTGTTGTCGTTGCTGTTGGTTTGTTCTGCCACTGCCTTGTTCGCAAGAAATGAACGACTTCTTTCAAAACAACGGCGACCGGTATTGTATTCAGGGTAGTTCGTCCGCCGGCGTGTCGAAAGAAGTCGTTCAGGATCTTGTGAACAAGGCAATGTCAGAACAAGCCGCATCCATTAAGGAAATGCTAGCAGAAGAAAGAAAGTTGAGAAAGGAGGAAAGGAAGAAAAAAGAAGCGCAAGATCGGAAGGAAAAAGAGGCGCAAGAGAAGCGACAACGGGAAGAGGAGAGAAGAAAGAGGAAGAATTCGAAGAAGGAGAAGGAGGAGGAGGAGGAGGAGGAGGAAAGCTCAGAAGAAGAGAACGAGAGAGTGAAGAAGAAGAAGAAGAAGAATAACAAGAACAAGAAAAACTATGATGATAATGATAACAACAACAACAACAACAACAGCAACAACAGCAACAACAACAACAACAACAACAACAACAAAAATAGTAAGAGCGAGAGAGAAAGCTTGCTGGAGGATCTCATCGCGCGGATGGCAGCTGGCGCTCTGTCTGCTGGTAACTCACCTTCCATCCCCCAACGCGGCACCGGTCTCACCGCTCCCAGCTCACCTAACGCATGGGAGTTTGTTTTAGCATCGCTTGCGCTGACTCGGCGCTAACTTCAAATGCACGCACCAGGTAGTTTGCATAGCTTTCACTTTTCTCCTTCATCTGAAAGATGTTTGAATTTGTTTTGTGTTTTTTTTCTTTGTAGTAGTGTAGTATTAATCGTAATTTTTTGCACTGGCAGGTTTGTTATGGTCGAAAGCGGGATTAAGAACGTTTGTCGCGTGCAAAAGTTAAACAAACTTCTAATTTAGTTAGTATGATATTACGGAGTTAGATTTATTATTTTTTTTAGTAATTAAAGAAATTTTGTTGTAGAATCTATGTATTTTGCGTGGCGACATCGCACTTCTCTTCCTCCCCCGTTCCCCCCTCCCCCCCCCCCCCCCCCCCCGGGGGGAATTTATTGTAGGTAAAAGCAATGTTTATTATCATAATAAAGTAAAATGCTTAATGTAAACAAAGATAAACAAACTTAAAAGCAAATTCTGCATGTTGGGCATTGTTATCATCATAGATTCATAGTAGCCGGGACTATGAAAAAGGAGAAAGATTACCGTGTCGGACCGGTTCCTGCCCACCTCTGAAGATGAAGTTAAAGTGTATTACAATTAATAAAAACATGTTTTAATATTATTTTTATATGTTCTGCAATCAGTGAATTGATTTCCTTTCATTTCCACACGTTTTCAAAAAAGTCCATATACTTCATGGAAAATTTCGGAAAAAGGGATACCCCCAAGATTGTCGAATGTTTAGTTTTACGAGGAGAGCAGCGGCTCGTCATCATCAGAGCTCGAGGTGTCCATAATAGGCCGCTCACAAAGCTCACACATGTCTCCTCCTTCCTCGTTGTTGAACGTACAACAGGAGCAGACCCACGGATCAGGGCCTGGCTGGTTGGAGGTCCCTTGAACTCGACCGCCCCTGCGCTTGGATTGCTGAGCATGCTTTGAATCAGCTGAATTTCGAACTCGCTTGCGTCCACGTCCACGTCCACTTCCACCAGCTGCCCGACGTGCGCGGCGACGTCCGCGCTGACTGTTGCCTCCGCGTACGCGACCACGCACGTTGTCAGTTGCGTCACTGATGGTTGCGTCTGAGTCGTTGTGCTCGCCTACAGTAAACATATCGCAGTGAGACACAT
Organism: Paulinella micropora; assembly: GCA_019918135.1. Taxonomy (NCBI): domain Eukaryota; phylum Cercozoa; class Imbricatea; order Euglyphida; family Paulinellidae; genus Paulinella; species Paulinella micropora. Next base: position 18,324 of record WBZZ01002060.1, read on the forward strand.
TTTGACTAAACGTCTCAAAGACACTGCAACAAATACCGTTGTTTTCTTGCTCTGAGTCAGAGGCTGCCTGCTCAGGGAGTGCTTCTGAGTCAGAGACTGCCTGCTCAGGGGGTGCTGCGGCAGCTGGATCCTCCTCATCCTCCTCCAACCCACAGTCGCAGCTTTGGAAATGGCTCCATGCTGATTCAACCAGCTGCGCCTTCTTGAACGGTTTGCGCTTGCTGTCTTGTGTTAAAACACCGTGCATCCGTAGCCAGTGCTTGAGATCCTTGACTACCATTGCGCTCGATGCAAACGCTTCCTTGCCTTCGGACGATCTCAGCAGGAGTACCAGCTCCTGCCCCACCAGCCCCTACACCCCCGGGCTCAACTACTGTGGTGGTCACAAACACGGAGAAGAAGGACAGACAAAACATCATAAATGCCTTCAAGGGGAAGAAAGGAGGAGTGACAAGTCTCGTGCTATATGCCAAGACGAGCTCAGACAAAGACTCTGATGCTTCGCTTTTGAGCAAGCTCAAAGAGATCAATGTCTGCATGAAGGCTTTTCCTTGTGATGAAACTCAGGAATATGAGGCTCTTGTTACTGTTTTTGACCAATCTCTAGTCTCGGAGGGATTCGATCTAACACAGTACAAGCTTTTGAGAAAGAAGGAGATTAAGAGAAACAATGCAACAGGCCTAGACGCTCAGTGTGAACTGGCGGTGGCCACACTCATTTCATATTTTCAATCTCATGGATACCAGCATCTCTGCACTGGTACTCTCATAGGATTTGAAATCTTTGAGACAGTGGCGATGAGTTTGAGGAGTGCTGTTGGCTTGGCGGCGACCCTTACGGAGGTAGTTTCCTCGTATGGGCTATTCTATGGCCGCAAGCCGATCATTCTTTATTTCTTCTCGGCGTTACACACAGTGCACCCGAGCAAGCTTACTCAACTCATACAACAATGCTCGACGTTTAGTACAGTGAAGTCCAAGAACTTCCTCGAGACACACGTGTTCGAAACTACGGTTCGAAACGTTGCTCCGGCAGCACTGTCTCAAGAAGTGATGAGTGCATGCTCGCACTTGGACTCAGTCACGGAGGCACATATGACACAGGCAGGCGGTGTACCTGTTGGCGCACAAGCCACGTACACAAACAGAGTTGCCGGTTGGAAGAGGCAGAGAGAGCCAGACCTGAAGACCGCATGCTGGAGGTGGTTCGCGGGCTTGCAGTGTAAGGCACAGATTGAGAACAGAGACTGCTCTTTCAATCATGATAGGCAGAACCCAACAGCAAGGGCAAATTTTCTGAGCAAGACGGAAGGCAAGGAACCGGGCCTTTTCAATATGCTTCAGATTGCCGCTATGAACGAAGGCTGGTATGCAATCAGTGTGATGATGAGGAGTTAAGAGAGGCAATTATTGCCTACATGAAGAGGATGAAGGAGAAGAAGGAGGAAAGGGAGAGACAAAAGAACTCAAAGGCCTCTCAAAGAGGACGAGGAGGAGGAGCAGGAGCAGGAGGACGAGGAGGAGGAGGAGCATGGAGAGGAGCCCCGAGGTGGCAGGGAACCCTCAGAGAGGAAGAGGAGGAGGTCGGAGATACACCCCTTACGGAGGGAGAGCTTTTCGGGCTCCAGCCCCCCCACCCAGAGGAGGAGGAGGCTCATGGGCAAGCTCCAACCCGAATTTTGGTCGAGGTCAGGCCTACAACACTGCCTCGGACATTGATACGTCATCCTACCCGGACACTACTCAAGGTAATCGTTTCGAGGAGGTGGAATGACGGCAGGGGGAAGAAGAGAGGAAGGAGAAGACTGTGAAGTTTAACCCTAAAGTCACAGTGCTTTCTCATGCTGTTGTGCAGACTGGTCCAACGCTTCCTCCATGTGAGAGCAAAGATGTGGGTACACAGAGAATGCAGCCCCAAGGTAGTCTCATACCCGTTCACACATCACGGTTACCAATGATAACTGATGCAAATAGGAAGGCGAGACTTGCGATGGAGGCGAGGAGGCCCATGGCAGACGTATCGCCTCGGCCAAGCAAACAATTACGAACAGACTCAATGTCTACGATCGCGGCGGGTGGCGAGAAAAAAGACAATGTGTGCACTCAAGTGCCACAGGACAATGTCACTAACATAGTAAACGCACCAGTACCGCAGAATAATAAAAATATTAATGAGGTGAAGCAGGAGGAGAAGAAGGAGGAGATGAAAAACTTAGAGACAAGACTCCAAAATTTGGAACGTAAAGTTCTTGTTCTCGCAGCCAATATACACAGGCCTGATGCTCTGTGTTATACAGAACTTTATTGTCAAACTTTGAAGACAGTATTAAAAGTTGGTAATGATACGGTGGCGAATATTAATATTGTCGGTCGGAAGTTTTTAATCGATACCGGGACTGGGTGGACGGAAATATGAAAAATCCGACGAAAATCGAACTGGCGGCAGGGCCCAGATGGCAGAACTTGACCACTGGGCTATCACGGTGTCCATAATGATAATAATAATAATAATAATAATAATAATAATAATAATAATAATAATAATAATAATAATAATAATAATAAATTTAATTATTAATAATAATAGAAATAATAAAAATGAAAATAATAATAATAATAATAATAATAATAATGATAATATAATAATAATAATAATAATAATAATAATAATAATAATAATAATAATAGTGTATCTCCTGCCAATTGCTGAGCCAAAAGGCCATGTGCATCCAGTCCTCCATTCCATAAGGAAAGTCTCCACACCAATCGGTGGAATAAAGGAAGTGACGGCATAGAACATTACTCTAGGAGCTTTATACCAATCAGCCCATGCAAAGGACCGATGGCCTATGTACTCCCTAAATAATAATAATAATAATAATAATAATAATAATAATAATGATAATAGTGCTTCTCTGTCAATGGCTGATGCATTTCTGCACATGCGCCTCCATCGTCTCACCCGTGAGGGGAGTACGAAGAATTGACGATAAGCTCTAATGACACCCCCGCAAGGGCAGTTCCAACACTTCCAGACGGGCCGGTATGTTCAATGAAAATACTGGTCCAGAAATAGACCGGTATGTTCAATGAAAATACTGGTTGCACCGACGGGAATCGAACTGGCGACAGGGCCCAGA
>WBZZ01002061.1:0-52500 GCA_019918135.1 Paulinella micropora
CCCGTACGAGGGGACGCCGCTGTACGAGCAATGGCCGCCGGACCCGTCGTCCGCCTACCGGCGCCAGCCCCAGTCCGCCTGGGGGCAGGCGTACGACGCGCGGGACTATACCAGCAACTCGGTGGACGTGGAGTTCCACGCGCAGAGCGTGGGGGGCTGGCCCGCCTGTTGGCCATCCACAGCCCCTGGGACCTGGTGGACGCGCTGCCCGACTGCGAGGACACGCGGGTGCGGCTCGTGGCGTACCTGAACCAGGTCGTGCAGGCGGCGCCCAACACGCTGCGGGCGGCGGACTGCGCTAGCGGGGGGACCAGCGTCTGGTTCGGCCTCGACCTGCCGTGGGCGGACGTGAACGAGAGCAGTGCGCGGCCGGGGGTCGAGCTGCGGCCGCCGGCGCCCGGGGACCCGTGGTGGTGGGCCGTGGCGGCGTGCGAGCGCGACGGGGTCTACGCCGCCGACTTCCGGCTCCACCGCTGGGACGGGCGGACGGCCTACCGCGTGGCGTTGCAGGTCCGCACCCGCGCGGCCACGCAGCTGTACTTTGCGGCGGCCGGCGGCGGGCCGGGGCCCTTCCTGGCGGGCGAGTGGCCCCCGGCGGTAGCCTGTGTGCCGTCGGCTTCGGCCTCGCCCGGGCCTTCGGCTTCGGCCTCGTCCGCGCCCTCTGCTTCGGCCTCGCCCGGGCCGTCGGCCTCGGCCTCGCCTGGGCCCTCGGCCTCGCCCTCACCCTGTGCCTCGGCCTCGGCCTCGTCTGCGCCCTCGCCCTCGGCCTCCTCTACTGCCTCGGCCTCAGCCTCGTCCTCGGCCTCCTCTACTGCCTCTGCCTCCTCTACTGCCTCGGCCTCAGCCTCGTCCACTGCCTCGTCCTCGGCCTCGTCTACTGCCTCGTCTTCGTCTTCGGCCTCGCCCTCGTCTTCAGCCTCGTCTTCAGCCTCGTCTTCGGCCTCGTCTTCGGCCTCGTCTTCGGCCTCGTCTTCGTCTTCAGCCTCGCCCTCCTCCTTGTCTACTGCCTCGCCCTCGTCTTTGGCCTCACCCTCACCCTCATCCTCGTCCTCTGCCTCGTCTTCGGCCTCGCCCTCGTCTTCGTCCTCACCATCCTCCTCTTCCTCTGCCTCGTCCTCAGCCTCGCCTTCGGCCTTGCCTTCGGCCTTGCCTCCGGCCTCGCCTTCGGCCTCGCCTTCGGCCCTGGGCTCGGCTTCGTGCTCGGCCTCGGCCTCGCCCACGCCTTGCCCCGCGCGGCCGCCGGAGTGCCCCGCCGCGCCCACCGGCCTGGCCGAGCCCTGGCTCGACCCCGCGGGCACGGCCTTCACGGTGCTGAGCGGGGCGCAGGCGGGGCGCCTCTCCTTCGTGGTGCGGGTGCCCAGCGACGGCTGGACCGCCCCGGCCCTGCGAGTCCAGTCCGCCAGCGCCTGCCACCTGCTGGCCACGGCGCGCGTGGCGGTGGCCGCCGGGGCGCCGGGCGGGAACCACACGGCGGGGGAGTGCCGCGTCGTCGACTACGAGGTGGACGCCAACGCCTCGTGTGTCTGCACCGGGGCGGGCGCCTGCGACCAGTGGGTGGGCGAGGTCGTCGTGGGCGCCGGCTGCGCCGTGGCCGACGTGCGGCTGCCCTTGTTCCTCCTGCTGCCGTGGCTCGAGCCCAACGTCTCGGTCACGTCGGGCCCGCCCGCGCCGGTGCGCGCCCTGTGCCTGAGCTGGGCCGTGCGGTGGGTCAGCAACCAGTCGCTCGCCTCCGAGCTGGTCTTCGCCACCACCGCCACCGGCTGGCTGCTCGCCCCCCGGCAGGCGCCGGCCGGTTCGTTCTGGGGGCCGGGGGAACTCGGCGAGTGGGGCCCGCCCGACTGCGGGCCCGTGGAGTGCACGCAGCGCTGGTGGGCCCGCAGCCGGGCGGACCGTTGTGACAGCGGGGGCGAGGCGGTGCAGCTCGTGTACGAGTTTGCGGCGCAGCACCGCCTGTACCCAAACCTGACGTCCCAGGCGCTGCTCCGCTTCGTCTTTCCGGCGCAGGACTGGTGCGAGCTGGAGCTGGGGCTGGCTCCCCCCACCTCGTCACTGCTACTGCTCGCCAATGGCAGCGCGGAGGAGGCCGCCCGGCTGGACGCCCTGGGCCCCGCCGCGGGGGCCGCCGAGGTCACGCAGCTCTACTACCAGAGCGACGGCTCCCTGGCGTGGCAGTGCTTCCTGGCGCTCGTCAGCGATCAGCGGTACGCCCCCCTGCAGAGCCTGGCGCTGCTGCGCTACACGCTGGCGCTGGGGACCACGACGGCCACCGTCGACTACCCCGCGGCCAACTGGACGGGCCCGCACAGCGTCCTCGTGTGCCCGGAGGCCTGGCCCCCGCCGGGCGCGGCGCCGGCCGCGGCCGACGTGACCCTCGTCGTGCGCTTGGAAGCCACCTTTGGCCTCGCCCGCCGCCGGCGGCAGGCCGGCGACGCCCTGGGGGCCTCGGTGTACTCTACCTGGCGGGGCCGCGTCGTCCAGCCCGCGCCCGGGCTGGCGGCCCCCCCCGGGCCGCCCACGGACGCCCAGCGCCCCCCGCCCCGGCCGCCCTCCTCGTGGCCGCCGCTCTGGGCGCCGCTGCTCTGGTTAGCGACGGTCTGCCTGTGTGCGGTAGGGGCGTGCCGGCAGTGCCACTGCTGTTTCCGCTGCTACAAGACCGTCGTGCTAGGCCTGCCCTGGGCTTCGCCGACGGCGGAAGAAGCCCTGCTGCTGGAGGAAGTGTGGCCGCCGTGCGCCAGCTGCCGCGAGCTGGGCGAGTGCCGCTGCGAGCTGCAGGTGTGGGCGGACGACCCCTGGTACGAACGGCGCGAGTTCCTGCCCACGCTGGCCGGCTCGGGCTAGTAGCCAGAGCAGTAGTAGTGGGGCACGCCGCCACCCTGGCCCGGCGGTGTGGAGGTAAGCCCCCCCCCCCCCCCCACTACCCAGACTCTCGCCGCACCCGTCTCTCTTTTCCGTTCCTTTCCTTTTCCCTTTTTTGTACAAACCTCCGCAGCGCGCGGGGAAATGGGAGGGAGGGGGCCGGCCAACACAGAAAAAAGTTCTTCCCCGCCCGCGGCAAACGCTACCAAAAACATTCGCTAGGAAACAGCCCCCTCCCAAAAGAAGAAGTACTGCCGGCGACCAAAGGCCGCCGGAACTCCCCCCCCCCCCCCAGGCTACGCCCAGCGAGGGTAATGGGGGCCGCATCATCTACCGCGCTTCCGCAAGACAGTACAGAGGAGCCAGCCCGCAAGAGACTGCGGGACCGCGCCGGGAACTTCAGCTCGACCTGACTCGTGACAGGCACGGGGCCGACGGCTGGTTGCGGCTGGAGCTGAGTGGCACTGCAGGGCTGCGCGGCAGCGCCTTTGTGTTGGGCGCAGGGTGCTTCGAGGTCGCTCTGCCCAGCTCGGCGGGCGAGAGTGCGGCGGAGGCCTACCACGCGATCGAGACGGACGCCAGTGTACTGCGGGTCTGCAAGGACAACAGTGCTATCCTAGCCCCGGGCCTGCGGCTGCAGCTGATGCCCTGGCGGGGGGGCGAGCGCGATCAGGAGTTGGCGGTGCTGCGCTTCGAGACGGCTCGACTTGTCTGCGTGGTGCGCGAACTAGTGCTCCAACAGACCTACCAAGTACTTGAGACAGAGCTGAAGGCTAACGGCGTGGAGCTGTCAAAATACCACCGCGCTACAGTTCGCCTGATTGGAGCTTGTGTCCACGTCGACATCGAGGGTCTGCGTATTGCCAGACCTGACAGTAGAGTGTTTACGCTGCCAGACTGGGCCTGGCCAGCGGAAGAAGCTGAGGCTCCCGTGGAGGCAGTAGCCCTCGACATACGGGAGGAACGCCCACGTTCACAATATTTAACTACGGGCAAGGTAGTCTTTGAAGTGCAAGGAGAGGTCTACTACAAGCACAGCATGAAAATGGCACCAAGCGAGCTGTGGAAGAATCAAGTCCAACTGCAGCACGGGCTGAGTGCACGCGCCTGGTACCTACGTCGGCTTCCTGTGATAAGTGTTTAATAGTCTGCCAATATTGTATTTTTAATTAAAAACGAATAAACAAAGAAAATCTAACAGTATATGAGCACGGTCCAGTTTTTTTGTATCTTCCTTCACTTCTCCGCGCCCCCTCCTCTTATCCTCAAGAAGTCGTAACATCGTCTTCGCGAACGCTACTAGCCACCGACAGGCCCGTCGCCCACTACCGGAGCGGACGTTTCGTCGGGAGCTGAAAGCGGCAGACCGGGCACGTGTTATGCGCGCTCAGCCACGGCCTGGCTAGGTCTCTCGGTGTGGCGGGGCGCCCCCCCCCTCCCTCGCGCGTCGGCGGGTGCCTTACGCGCGGGCGCCGCGGGCCGGCGCAGGTGCGTGTGGAGGGAGGGCGGCCCCTCCCGGATGCGCGCGTGTATCCTCCTCTTTCAGCTCAGCTTGCCTACCGCCGCCGAGCTAAGCACCGGACCCGGCCTGCACACTAAATACAAAAACCGGCGGTCCGGCGCCGGGCGCAGCCCTTCACGCCGCCGCCCCGGGGTCGCTGTCGCCCGTGTGGTTCAGGGCCAGCAGCCAGCAGCCCACCAGAAATACCGGCAACAACAAGAGCAGGAACCAAGCGACCTTCACGAGCACTTGGCAGAACCGCAGGCGCCGCGCCGTGGGATGCCGCAGACAGCGGAGGCAGCACCGGCTGCCTCGCTCGCAACACCCACAGCCGGCGCGCCGGCGGGACCCGGGCCGGCGGGACCCGACCAGGTGGTAGCGGTGCCGCTGGGTGCTCAGCGCGGAAAAGGTAGAGGACCGGATCTCGTACAGGACGCTGCAGCACCAGCACATGAGCGCGCAGACCACGGCCAGGCAGACCAGGTAGAAACTCAAGGCGAGGGTCGTCTGGAAGATCGGGCCCGGGTGGGTCCGCCAGCGCAGTTCGAGCGACTGGTCGTCTACTTGGGCCCACGCTACCAGGGTCCGCCCGGGCCAGTGCCAGTCCACGCGGCTGCGGGCTATCGTCTGCGAAAAGTTCTCGAAGCTGCCGTGCAGGGCCGGGTGCCCTACGGCCACGGCCCAGACCTGCCGGTGGCGGCGGCCCGAGCCGGCACAGAGCTCTTCGCCGCACGGCGTCAGGACCGCGGCGTACGCGGCGGACTCTGGCTCGTGGAACAGGAACCAGCGCCGGCCGGCGGCGTCGTCCGTCCGGCTGCGCACCAGCTCCCCCTCGCCCACGGTCTCGACCACGAGCCGCACCCCGGTGCGGCTGAGGCCCCGGGCCAGGGCCACGTCGGCGCTGCGCCTGAAGGCCACGAGCGCCACGTGCTGGCTCTGCTCGGCCCAGGGCAGGTGGTCCGAGCCGGACACGTGGTGCGTCACCAGCACGCGCTCGGAGCCGTGCCCCCGCAGCCGGCCGCTCGCAAGCCAGAGCTCGGTGCGGCCGAGCCCCGCCGACAGCGGCCGCTGCTGCCAGCCGCGAAGCCCCGGGTGGTAGTGCTGGAAGGAACCGAGGGACGCGTTGCCGCGGCGCCACAGCACCGCCTGCGCGTGCAGCAGCGAGGACCCCGTCACTTCCCGCAGCAGCCAGCCCGCGTCGTTGGTGATCACGTGCGCCGACCAGTGCCCCAGGGCTTGGCCCACACAAACTGGTGGTTGTCCCACAGCTGCCAGTGCTGCAGCAGCCGGAAGGTGCGCTCGCTGGTCCCGGGCCCCACGTACGCGCCCAGGCTCCAGCCCAGCGCCGTCAGGTCCCACTCGTCTAGCCCGCCCGCGTCCGCGGCCCAGCTAGCCAACGCTTGCCGCTGCTCGGCCGCCGGCCGGCCGATCGCCAGCCGTTCGTCCAGGGCTAACAGGCGCGGGCCGCCCGCCACGCCGCCGAACAGGTCCAGCTCCGTGACCAGCAGCACGAACGCCGTGCTCTTGTACAAGCTGAAGTCGCGCGCGCGGCCGTCCCACACCCCGGCGAAGTAGCCGAACAGGTCGCGCCGCGGCCCGCTCAGCAGCACGAGGTTCCACGTCAGCGCGTCGTGCCGCCCCTGGTACCGCATCTGCGGCACGGCCCACAGGCCCGCCTCGCTGCTGTACTGGCGCAGCTGCCGCACCAGCGCCTGCGCGCACTGCGCGGCCAGCCCGCGAACTTCGGCGTCGTCCGCCAGGTCGTGCAAGTTCACGAGCCCGACCAACGTCCAGGGCGAGTACACCCCGGAAGCAAATTCATAGAAACCGACCGCGTGCTTTTCGCGCAGGTACGCCAACGTCCGTGCCCGCCAGCCGACAGGACAGCGGGGCGCGGCCCAGCCCAGCCTGCACAGCACCGGGGCCGCCGAGGACCAAAGAAGAAGATGGTTCTCTGACCAGAACACCGAGCGATTGTCTCCGGGCGTAAACCACAAGCCCGGCACGGACAGCAAGGCGTCCGCCAGCACGCTGGCATTCAGCGCGGGCTGGCAGTGCAGGAGGCGGACGACGCTGGCTAGCACGAAATCTACCACCACGCTGCGGCGGAGTTCTTCGGCCAACGTCGCCAGCTGGGCGGCGGGTAGCGTCCGGTTGTGGCAGGCCAGGACGAGCAGGTCGGCCCAGTAGCCGCTGTCGCGGCGGCGCGTACCGTTATCGTAGTTGGCCAACAGCAGCCGGGTGACGACGTCCCGGCGGTATTCGAAGCCCGCCCGCGAGTCCTCGTGCAACAAGTCCATGGGGCTGTGCTTTCCTGTTGTTCCCTTGGTTCCCGGGCGGCCCGCGCTGCCCCCTTCCGCTGTCCTCTCCCCGCCTGTCCCCCCCCTGGTTCCTTGGTTTCTGCCCGGCGGCGGGGGGGAGGGGGCCAGAGCAGGAGCGCGCGCGTGGACGGCTGGCGCGAAAACTCTGCCCTTCTTGCCCCCGGCTCCCTCCCGCCCTCGGGTCTACGAGCCAGCCCGCGGCGGTGGCAATAGGGAGAAAGCAGGCCTTTCCCCCCTCTCCCTGGCCTGACACCAGAGCAGAACGGAACTGCGTGCGGCTAGGGCGGCAGATGCTGCTTTGCGCTTGGCTGGCCGTGTCCCACTTCCGTGACAGCGGAACGGTGGCCTGGTTGGGTGATTTGTTACGCGAGCGTTTGCCAGCGCGGCTGCTAGTGCCGGGCTGGACGGGCTACTACGGCTGGAACTACGAGTCGGCCGTAGCGTTGGAGGCGTTACGGAACCCGCCGTGGGACGCGGCCCCCGCCGTTGCCAGCCTGCTCCGCGCCCAAGCCCTGGCGCCCGGGCAGCCGGGTTGGTGGCTAAAGCACCACTTCCCGGTGGCTTTCCTGTGGACCGCCGGAGACCGGCTAGGCCTGTTTGGGAGCCTGTTCCGCGACGTCGAGGGTGCACAGGACGTGTACTGCGCCGCCCTCCGTGGCGTGCGGCACTGGCCCCGGCACACGAACTGGACGGGCCTCCTGGTCCGGAACTTTGGGCGCAGCCGCGGGCGCAGGTGCCGGCGGTGGCTGTGGCTGGACGACGTGTACATGGCGGGCGCGCCGCTGCTGGCCGACTATCACGACGAAGCCGGGGCCATGCTGGCCCAGGCCAGGCAGGCGTTCGTCGACCCTGCGGACGGGCTGTGGTGGCACGGGCGGTGCGCCACCACGGACGCCACCAACGGCGCGAAATGGGGCAGGGCCCACGCCTGGGCGCTGCTGGCGCTGGCCCGCTACGTGGTGCGCACCAACGACGGCCGGGCGACCGAGTGGCTGCACCAGGACCTCGTCACGCTGTCCCGCTACCAGCGCCCGACGGGCGCCTTTGGCAACCTCGTGAACGACCCGCACAGCCCCGACGAGACCAGCCTGGCCAGCGTGTACGTGTACGCCGTAGCGGTGCTGGTGCGCGCCCGCCCGGACCCGGGCGGGGACCCGGGCGGGGACCTGCGCGGCCGGGCGCTGGCCGCGCTGGCTTGGCTCAATACGCGACGGACGCGCGGCCTCTGGCTCAGCAACAATTGTCCGGCCACGGGGCTGGCCACGCCCGCGCGCTACAACCGGCACGTGTCGGGCACGACGTTGACGACGGGGCCCGCCGTCGCCCTGGCGGCCTGGGCGCGCGTGGGCGAGGCGCTGCTGCACAATGCCAGCGCCACGCACTACCGGCCGGCGTCCTGGGCCCGGGCCCCGGCCGACCCGTGCGGCCGACGACCACCGCTCTCGCCCGCCTGGTACGTCCTGGCCCTGCTCGGCGGTGCCTGCGTGGGCGCTGGCGGCTGCTGGCTGGGCCGGAGGAAGCGGAGCTGCCGGGCACGCCGCTAGGCGGCAGGCCGGGGGGCGCGGGGGGACAAACACCCTGCCGGTCAGCAAAAAGGCCGGGGGGCGCGCGCACTCCCCTTCTCCCGAGGCAGGAGGGGCAGGTCTCCTTCCTACCACGCCCGCCGCGGGCAGGGGACATACTCCTCACTTCCGTGCGGTGCTAGCGGCGAACCCTGCGTGCGGCCGTCTCCCGTGCTGACGGCGACCGCCAAACGGCGCGGCGCGGCTCCCGCCCCAACGGCAGGCGCACGCCCGCCGGGCCGCGGGGGGCCCGGGGGGGGGAGGAGAAGGGGCTGCGCGAGAGCGAGGCAGAAGAGACTCCCTGCCGCCCCCTCCTCCCGTAGGCTGTTCTTCTTCCTCTCCCCGCCCTCGTGCACCCCGTGCCCGCCCGCCCCCCCTCCCGCCCTTTGCCCCCCCTCGCCGCACGGGCCCTCGCCGCTGCCCTGGCTGGTTCGAAGCAGTACCTGGTTCAAAGAAGCACAGGAGTCGGCGCGGTGGCAACACGTGCCCCCTCCCCCGCAGACTCGGAATCAGCCCTCTCTCACCCCCGAGCAACCTCCCCTCGCCCCACGCCACCGCAAGCCTCATGCCGCGCGCTAGCTGGCTGTGCGGCCTGCTGAGCCTACTGGTAGTATCGGAAGGGCGCGCCCTAGTCTCGCCCGCGGACTTTGCCCTCTTCTTCCCTACTGCCGCTTCTTCTTCTCCCCCGGGCGCGACCCGGGCAGTCCCGCCCGGGCGGGCCGCTACGACCACGACCACCACCACCCGGCCGCCTCCGCTGAGCTCTGCACCCTCTACCACGACGACGACGACGACGACAACCAGCGCGACCGAGCCCCCCGCGCCGCCGCCGACGACCACGACCACGACGACGACCACGACCACCAGCGCGACCGAGCCGCCCGCGCCGCCGACGACCACGACTACCAGCGCGACTAACAGCGCGACCGAGCCGCCCGCGCCGCCGCCGACGAAGACGATGACCACGACCACGACGACCGGCGCGACCGAGCCCCCCGCCACCGAGCCGCCTGCGCCGACGACGACCACGACGACCAGCGCGACCGAGCCCCCCGCCACCGAGTCGCCCGCACCGGCGACGACCACGACGACCAGCGCGACCGAGCCCCCCGCCACCGAGCCGCCCGCACCGGCGACGACCACGACGACCAGCGCGACCGAGCCCCCCGCCACCGAGCCGCCCGCACCGGCGACGACCACGACCACCAGCGCGACCGAGCCCCCCGCGCCGACCACGACCACGACGACCGGCGCGACCGAGCCGCCCGCGCCGACGACGACCACGACCACCAGCGCGACCGAGCCCCCCGCGCCGGCGACGACCACGACCACCAGCGCGACCGAGCCCCCGCGCCGGCGACGACCACGACCACCAGCGCGACCGAGCCCCCCGCGCCGGCGACGACCACGACCACCAGCGTGACCGAGCCCCCCGCGCCGGCGACGACCACGACCACCAGCGCGATCGAGCCCCCCGCGGGCCAGGAGCCTTCCTCCCCCGTGTTCCGTTCCGTGTGGGAGGTGGCCGCCGGCCAAATGCTGCGCCTCCCGGCCTACCCCCTGGCCCCCGGAGCGTCCATCGCTTGGAGCGACGGCCAGGTCCTCGAGTGCGGGCGCTACCCGACCGGCTGCGAGCGTGTTTTCCCCACCGCCGGCCGCTACTACGCCACGACGCGGGCGCGCCTGAGCGGCTGGACCATGCAGGACGCCGAGGCAGCGACGCGCGAGTCCCTGGTAGCCATCACGAGCTGGGGGGGCGTCAGCCTACACCCCGCCTGGGGCAGCCACTTCCGGGGCTGCCGGCGCCTGACGAGCCTGCCGGCCGAGCCCCCGCTGGGCCTGGGCGAGGTGAGGTCCCTGGACCACTCCTTTGCGGGGGCTACTTCTTTTAACTCGCCGGTGGTCGGCCAGTGGCGCCTGCCGGCCGTGACGTCGCTGCGCGCCGTCTTCGCCCAGGCCTCCGCCTTTAACCAGCCGCTGGACGCGTGGCGCACCGACAGGGTGACGGACCTGTCGGGCGCCTTCCTGGACGCCACTGCCTTCAACCAGCCCCTGGCCAGCTGGGACGTGCGGCGCGTCGAAAACCTAGCCGCCGCCTTTAGCGGTGCGACCAGCTTTAACCAGCCGCTGGCTACCTGGCAGGTCGGCGCGGCGACGGACGCCCGGGCCCTCTTCTTCCAGGCCGCCTCCTTTGACCAGGACCTGAGTGGCTGGGCCCTGCCCCCGACCGTACTCTGCGCCCACTTTGCGCTCGGCAGCGCGCTGGCGCCCGCGCACCTGCCGGACACGCTCCCGCCGTCCTGTGCATAGTGTCGGCCACCGGCTCTCTCTGCCCCTTCCTCTCCCCCCCCCCCCCCTTCCCCCCCGCCCCTCGCTCTCTCTCCCTCCCCCTCCTAGTGCAGTGCCCGCGCCTACGGAACCAGGGCCAGCGCGTAACGCACGCCGCGCTAGCCTTGACCCGACTAAACAAGTACTGGCTACCGCTGGATGTCTGGTGTGCCGTACCGCAATCGCCCAGGAGAGAGCCAGCTGGTCCTGGTCTTTGCTCTGCGGCCGCTGCAACCCAGGCCCCTCGGCTCTGGGAGCCAGTGCTCCCGTGGCCAAGGCACTGGCGTGAGGGCCCGGGCCTCCCGCCTGGCAGCGCCCAGGGGGGCGGCACACCGCCTAGGGCAGACCACCCCTACGGAACCAGCACGTAACGCAGGACAAGCTGCGCTCGTCAGGACGGAGAGTAAATAAAGCAACCTCGCTCGGCCGGCTGCTGACCAGTCAGGAATAACCAAATGCCCGGCCAAGGGAGGGAGAGGTCCTCTTGCGAAAGCCCGACAGAGTCTCGACGCTGCGGACCAGTGTCGCTGTCCGTAACGTCGTGCGCGCGGGAGTGCCCCGAGGGAAGCAACCGGCGACAGAGGCCGTAGGGCCCCCGCCACGAAATAACACAGTCTCTAAGATTAACCAAAGACACCGCCTCGTCCTGCTTGCCGGTTGCTGCCGGGCAGGGCCCGCCGGGCCAGCCCCTCCCCACTTGCGAGCGCGAGAGGGCTCGCTGCCGGAGGAGGGGGGCGGGCGCTCTCTCCCCCCCATCCGCCCCCCCCCCCCGCCCTCCCGCGGTCTTGGCCCCCCCCCCCCCCCCGTCCGCGACGCGGGGATCTATCAGAAAGGCCAACGAAAACCATGGATCGCCGCTCTGCCTCCCCCCAGGCGGGCACACCTTGGGGTTCCCGACCGGGGTTTGGCACCACCTCCGGGGCTACCTGGGCCAGTATCCCAAGCTGGGGGCGGTGAGCCCCGAACTGCGCCGATTTCTAGACAAGCCGGAGGCCTGGGTGCGCTTTCGCCGTGCGGAGCTCCGCCTGGACACGGAGGCCGAGGTTTTAACCTTCCTGGCCTGGCCCAGCCGGGTCTGGAGTGAGGCCGGGGTCCAGGTGACGTGCCTTATACTGGGCTGCGCGGCGCTACGTGGTCTGGACAAGTGGCAGGGGGAACAGTGTCCGTCTGGTCTGGTAGTGGATGAAGTACGCATAAGCCACAATCACAGCGGCGACCTCCTCACGCGCCAAAGTATCTCGGCCATGGGGAGGGCCTTTCCCTACATCAGGGCGCTCAACCTCAGCTCACACCCCCGCGTCACGATAGGAGTAATCGGTGGCTTGGCTGAGCTGCGAAACCTGCAGAAGCTTGACCTCACAAACGTTAGGTTCAATGTCGCTGCGCTCGCGCTCCTACAACCGCAGCGCCTGCAGTGGCTAGCACTCTCCTGGGTCACGGACGAGAGACTGCAGCACTTGAGAGGCCTGTCTTCTCTGCAGGAGCTACGCCTCGCTTGTTGTTCCCAGCTCATTGGGAATCAAGTGCTACCGCCGATGCCTAGCCTGCAGAGACTTGACCTCTGCTCATGCGGCAGGCTCACCCACGATACACTTTTGCAGGGGTTGGACTCGCTACGAGAGCTGGACCTTAGTAACTGTACCAGCCTGCAGACGCTAGAAAACCTACCACCACTGTCGAACCTGCAAACACTTATCCTGGACAACTGTACGGCGCTCCCAGACGATTCACTGCGACACTTAGCTGGGCTGAACGGGCTGCGGACACTGGACCTCAGCTTCTGTACGCAGTTCGATGATGGTTCACTGCAATACCTGGCGGGTCTGGGCAGCCTGAGGGAACTCCGCCTCAGATTTTGTATGCTGCTCACGGACGCTGCGCTGCGCCACTGCCGGGGTCTGCGCAGCCTGCAGACACTGTACCTCAAACAGTGTACGCAGCTCACTGACGCCGCGCTGCGGCACTGCTGGGATCTGCCCAAACTGCGGGAACTCGGGGCTGTAGCCGGTTCAGTGACGCAGCTATACAGCAGCTACATGACTGGCGGCGCGATCACAACCTACCCATACTCCGCGTAGTGCCTGATTACTAAGAGGTGCCCGGGTCGGCCCAAATTAACAAGAAGCAAGCTCTTCTGCCTAGACCGCTCGCCTTCTCTGCCTCTAGCCCCGCCCGTCGGGCTTAGCATAATCAGACTTCCGGCTTACGGACGCTGCGCTGGAGCACTGCCGGGATCCGCCCCCCCCCCTGCGGACACTATACCTCAACCGGTGTACGCAGCTCACGGACGATACACTGTGGGTCCTTGTGCAGGGGCTGCCAAACCTGCAAGAACTCCCTACGACCTCTCCGCAGAAGCGATGGAGCTGGACGAGATGGACAGGACGGCCAGGCAGGAGGGGGAGGACAGGCCGTGAGCTGGCGGGGTGGGGGGCGGTATGGGGCCTGCAGGTGCTGAGCGGTGGCCAGCACGTAGGCAGGACAATTCTGGCTCCGGGGGTGCGCGGCGCACCGCGGGCGGGGCGGAAAAAGCGGCTTATAATAAACACCGGTTTGGATACAAGCGACGGTGGGTAAAGTGCTACGACCGGGACAGCTGCCGTACGGTACCGCTACCCCCAGCAGGTGGTCTGGCCCAGACGTGGCTCGTCCCGCCGGCCGGTCGCGGCCGGGGGGGGGGGCGCCGGGCCAGGGGGACGCACTCTCTGCGGAGGAACGTGCACTCTTGGCTTTTAATAATTACACGAACGCGGCCGTGCCCCTACGGCCGGGGTGGGGAAACAGCCGGGGGGGGGCCTAGTTTAGTTCAGCCGGCGGGACTTGAGGGGGCGTTCGAGGCGGCCCAGCGAGAGCCACTGCTGCTGCTGCAGGGGGGCCGGTTCGGGCGCAAAGTACTTGTCCAGGGGCTCGCTGGCTTGGTACACCTCGGGTACGGGGGTGCTCGGCCGCGCCACGGGCGTCGGGGGCGCGGGGGCGGCCTTGCGGGCCAGCACGTCGGGGCGCGCCAGGGGTGTGCCGGCCGCCGCGCGCGTGCCCGCGGCGGTGGGCAGCCGCAGCACGGCGGCGGCGTGCTCCTGCACCGTATGCAGCTGGGCCTTGAGTGGTTGGGGCGCCGCGGGGACGGCGTCCTCGGCGGCGGAGCGGATCACGAGGCGGTAGTCGCTCTCCCAGTTCCCGGGCGCCAGGCGCCGCCCGGACGCGGCGGCCGCCGTCGCGGCCGTGAGGTAGCCACGGTCGCAGCACGCCCGCAGCAGGTCCGCCAGCTCGTCCGACACCTGGCCGCGCGACCCGTCGCCGAGCAGACGATCGAGGTCTTCGCTCATGTGGCGCTGCTGCGCCGCGCTGTTGAAGACGCCCAGGTAGCGCAGCAGGGCCTCCTTCAGCCCCTGCGACTTGCTGGCCCGGAAGTGCTCGTTCTGGGCCTGCAGGTGCTGGTTTTCTTCGTACAGGGTGTCCACCAGCTCCTGCATGGTCGCGCACACCTCGCGCTGCACGGCGGGGTCCGCGATCTTCTGGATGCTGCGCGAGGCCTTCTGCACGATCTCGCCGACCACGACGCCCGCCGCCGGCGTCGTCGTCGCGGCCGGCCGCGGCGCTGCCTCGTCGGCCGCCGGCGCCGGGGGGGCCGCGGCGGTGCCCTCGGCCGTCGTCGTCGTCGTCGCCATCGTCGTCGTCGTCGCCATCGCCGTCGTCGGGGCGGCCGCGCTAGGGTGCTCCGGGGGCGCCTCCGCGCCGGTGTGTCCGTCGGCCGAGGGAGGCGCCGCCGCCGACGGTGCCGCCACCTCGGCCGCCGAGGCGCGCACGCCTAGCAGGGTAGGCGCCTGTATATGGTGTGCTGCTGGCTGGGAGTACATGGCACGTACGTGGCTCGCTCGGCCCAGCCGGAGGTGTGTGGTTTGTTGCCACAGACGCAGAAATGCCGCGCGAGGTATCCGCGCCACACCGCCCCGGGGTTCCGGGGGGCCGTGTAAGCGACTGGAAGGGAGAGGAGGGGCCGGAGGCTGGCCCGCGCCAGCGTGGCGGCCCGCGCCGGGGGAAGGGAAGGGGAGGCGGCCCGCGCCCCCGCGCCCCCCCGCCCCCGCCCGCCCTGGGCCGGAAGTAGGGCAGGGCGCTCAGGTCCGCGACCTGGTGGGGCAGCAGGACGCGGCTGCTGTTGGTCGGGCCGGGGTTGCGGTAGCAGCGCTCGGGCCACAGGAAGCGCCAGCCCAGCAGGTACGTCCCGGGGCGTGCCCCCTGCGCACAGTAAGAATTCTCCAGCACGGCCGCCTGGTGGTTCAGCGAGTCCCGCAGGTGCTGGATGCTCGCGCCCTTGGGGCCCCCCGGGTCCCGCAGGCGGTACGCGCTCGCGAGCCCCTCCACGTTCTGGTGCAGCGCGCTGTACATGTACAGGCTGTGGGTGGCCGGGTCGAAGCGCGTGGCGGCCACGTACCCCCAGCTCTGCCGGAAATCACCCGCGCCGCGGACGGGGTCGTAGTCGTCGGCGTTGTCCCAGTGCTCGATAAAGCACGGCCGGCCCACCATGTGCACGGCTAGCAGCGCCAGTTCGTCCCGGCTGACGGGCCTCGGCCGGCAGCGCGGGGTCATAGCGCTTGCGCTCTAGGTCGTCGTGCGCTAGCGCGTTCTCGTACAGGCAGTGCTCCACCACCTCCACCGCGCGGTCGGCCTCGGCGGCCGGCACCGCGGGGGGCTCGGGGCCGTAGAACACGCACCGGGCCGGGTCGGCCTGGACGCCCTCCACCCCCCGGCGCCGGGCGCCCGGCAGCTTGGCCCGCAAAAAGTCCTCGAGCCTAGCCGCCTCGTCTGCCGCGCGGTTCATGCCACGCCGCCACTTCTTGTGTGTGGGGGGGAGGGGGGGGCACCCCCCCTTCCCCAGGGGAAGCACAGGGGGGCACCCCCCCTTCCCCCCCCAGGGGGCACCCTCCCCTTTCTCCCGCCCCCGGGGGGGCACCCCCAGGGGGGCACCCCCCCCTTCCCCCCCCGGGGGGGGCGCCCCCTTCCTGTCCTCCCTTCCTTCCCTCTCCTTGCGCGTGCCCGCAGCCCCCCTCTCCCTCCCCCCGCTCCCCCGCGCGTGCCCCCAGCCCCCCTCCCCCCGCCCTACCCGGCGCGCGGCGGGGCCGCCGCTGGCGGAGGGGCGGGCCTGGGGCGGCGGCGCGGAGGCTGGAGCGCCACAAACGCGCCAGCCAACAGCCAATCAAGGCCCACCGTCACAGCATGACACGTACCAAGCGCACCGTCGGCCCGGGGAGACCGAGGGCGTGCGACGGCGGAAGAAACACCGGGAGCACTCCAGCCCCGGCAAGAAAAGACACACGTCCGAGTCTGGCGGCAAGGCCAGCTCGCGCCAGGGGCATGATAAGGCCGGCAGCAGCACCAAGCGGAAGAAAAAGAAGACCAAGCAGCGTGACTCACAGCGGGCCCGCAGCCGCTCCGCCCCGCCCCCGGAAAAAGACAGTCCGAAAGAGGAGCGCCGGCGCGGCGCCAAGCGCACGGTGCGCGCCAAGCAGGCCAGGCTCTTCCGGCGCAAGTTTGCGCGGGAACTCCGGCTGAGCCACCTGAAGCCGGCTCTGTGCAAAGCTACGTTCTACCGCCGGGTCATGCAGTGCATCCTGAGCCAGCAGACCAATGTCAGCATCGTCCAGGGCTTGGCCATGAAGGGCATTCTAGTGGCCTGCCAGCAGATTGTGCAAGACGTCTTTGACCATGGCAAGCGCATCATGGAGGTGCAGGGCAAAGAAACACTGATGGACAAACACTGGCAGCACGCGGTGTTCGAACGGCGGCTAGTGCAGTCCCGCCGCCGCATCGCGTAGGCCGCGGGAGCCCCGGGGCAGCCGGGATAGGGAGTAGGAAGTGAGGGAAACGCACAGGGGGTCCGGGGCCCGTACAAGTCATTGAAAAAAGGACGCTACTAATTTTTCTGTGCCAGCCCGGAGAGGGACACGACCCCGGCCGGCCCGGGTCAAGGGGAGCGGGCTGACCGCGCGGCGGCCAGTCCCTTGGAGGATCGCCGAGGGGGGGGGGGCGGCGCTTGTGCCTGGCCAACCAGGGTTCCGGAGAAAAAACTCGTTCCCCGTCGCCCACCGGCCTTTTCGCAGCAGATTCCAGCGAGCCAAGGCCCGTGTCGGCCTGCCCTGTTGCTAAAGAGAAAGTTTTTTTAACTAGGTCAACAATCAAGCTGCGGCAGCCTTGGGCTCTTTTTCTCTCTCTCTCTCTCTCTTTCTCTCTCTCTCTCTCTCTCTCTCTCTCTCTCTCTCTCTCTCTCTGGGGGGGGCCGGGATCCGCGGCCGGCGCATGGCAGCGGACCGAGGCCCCGATGGAGAGACCGGCCTGTCCTGTGGCCCCAATTTCTTTTTACCAAGTCCGCAGTCCAAGCTGTGACAGCCCGTGGTTCTGCCTGACTCGCTCAGAGCTGCTGACAGGGGGGGGGAGAGCCCGCGGAGAGGAAGGCCGCGGGGCTCCTCAGCCGCCGAGCCCTGCCTGGCGGTAGCTCTTCCCCCCCCCCCCCCCCCGGGCCTACCCGGCAGGTCCTGGCCTGCTGGCGGGCCCTGCGCCTAGGCGGCCGTCTTCTGCCGTTTCGGCGGGTGGAGGCGTACGCTCTGCCGCTGGGAGCATATCTTTCGCAGTTGTTGCAGGCTAAGCAGCGTACAATCTTGGCTCACTAGCCGCGGGCAGCCCGCGAGCTTGATGTAGGCATTCGGGATCCGCCCTGCCGGAACGGTTAGGTTGTCTAGTACCGGGCAGCTAGCCAACGTTAGCTGAAATCTTCGGCACCGGCCTAGGCCGGCAGGCAGCACGAGCTTAGCTAGAGCAGAGCAGCCCCCGATCTTCAGCTCCAGCTCCGTCACGCCGGGCATGGCTGCTGGCACTGCGAGCTCAGTCAGAGCAGCGCAGTCTCTTATGGACAGCGTCAACCTCTCCACTTGGGCTAGGTTGGCGGGCAGCACGAGCTCAGTCAGAGCAGCGCAGTCTCTTATGGACAGCGTCAACCTCTCCACTTGGGCTAGGTTGGCGGGCAGCACGAGCTCAGTCAGAGCAGCGCAGTCTCTTATGGACAGCGCCAACCTCTCCAATTGGGCTAGGTTGGCGGGCAGCACGAGCTTAGCCAGAGCGTAGCAGCCCCCGATCGTCAGCTCCAGCTCCGTCACGCCGGGCATGGCTGTTGGCACTGCGAGCTCCGTCAGAGCGGGGCAGCCCGTGATCGTCAGCTCCAGCCCCGTCACGCTGGGCAGGGCCGTTGGTAACACGAGCGCTGGCAGAAGTTGGCAGTCTTGTACCCGGAGCGTGAGCTCCTGGCACACTGGTAGCCCGACGGGCAGCCCGAGCCAGGCCAGAGCGGGGCAGGCGGTGACCGTCAGCTCCAACTCCGCCACGCTGGGCAGGGCCGTTGGTAACACGAGCGCTGGCAGACGTTGGCAGTCCTGTACCCGGAGCATGAGCTTCTGGCACACTGGTAGCTTGGCGGGCGGCACGAGCTGGGTCAGAGCGGGGCAGGCGGAGATCGTCAACCCCCACTCCGTCACGCTGGGCAGGGCCGTTGGTAACACGAGCGCTGGCAGACGTTGGCAGTCCTGTACCGTCAGCGTACAGGCCGTGTAGTTCAGCCACCCGGTCAGGGGGAGCTCGAGCTCCTGCAGCTCGGGGCATTCCTCGACCGTCACGCCTGCACGGGAACCCAGTCTTACCTCCTCCGCTTCATCCCGCACCCGCAGCCTCTCTATCAGCGGCAGTCGCAGGGCCTCGAGCTGGTCGCAGCGCTTGGCGGTCGCAGTGAACGCACCCCGTACCCGGGCCAGCGCGGAGAAGTCACAGGTCCGCAGCTCGGGGCACTCCAACTCTACCTGGACCGGCCCCGCTACCTTCTCGAGCTTAGGCAGCGACGGCTCTTGGAATGCTGGGCAGTCCTTGACGCACACCGACAGTTCACAGCCTACTTGTGCTAACAGAGGCAAAGCAAACTTCTTTAGGTCGGGACAGCGTTTGAAGCAGACGCGGCTCCTCCTAGACTCGCCTCGCCCCCGCACCAGCCGCAGCCCCGGTAGCGTAAACTCCTGTAGCTTCGCGCAGCCCCGGAATTCTAGCCAGAGCTCTTGATCCACTAGACGCAGCAAGGGCAAGCTTACCAGCCTAACGTCGGAGCCCTGTACTTTGAGCACGCAGCCCCCGCCCCGTACTTTGCTGAGCAGCGGCAGGTCTAGTTTTTCGAACACAGGGCAGTTCTCGAGGGACACATTTAGGGACCCCCCGAAAGCGGGCGCATCGTCGTCCTCCGCTGGGCCTCCTCGGTAAGAGCTGCCAACCTCCTTCTTCCCGATGGTACGCAGCAGGGGCAAAGTGCAGTTACGCAGCCGGTACAGTCCTCGAAATGTAGCCTCAGGCCGCTCCTGTCCCCAGCCCTGGCCCACGGCCGGCCGGTGCGCGAGCCGTTGTAACAGGGGCAGAGTGAAAGCCGTGAGGGGCTGGCAGGCACAAAAGTCCAGGCCCAGCAGGTAGCCCACCGATGCCAACTTAGGCAAGGTAGCCTCTGCCAGGGTGCCGCACCCGTGGAACCCGAACTCGGCCTCTTCGTGTACCGTGCACAACTGTGGTAGTGCGAAGCTGGACAGGGCCGGACAGCCACGGAGTTCCACATCGAGGTTTCCGGCCACGGCGGCCAGCTCGGGCGCGTGGAACAGCTTGAAGTCCTGCAATGGCGGGGCGGCGGGCGCTGCCGGGCGGGGCGAATAATAGCCAGGGGAAGGCTCGGTAGGGAGCAGTCGTACGTGCAGGCCCCTGGCTTGCGCCAGCCGTGGTAACAAAAGCTCGCGCAGGGTCCTACACGCGTACAGCCCCAGCGTGAGGATTCCCTCCGTGGCGCAGAGCTCCGGCCAACTCAGGGTAATCAGCTGGTGGCGCTGGTTCGCCTCCCAGTGCAGGTCCCCGTTCCCTGGCTTGACTTGCAGCGCAGCGGCACAGCTGCCGCGAAGGCCCACTCGGACCGGCTGTGGGCTGTCGCCGCTGCGCAAAGAGGTGTCGATGGTGGCGAGGGCCGGACAATCCTCGAAGAGTAGCGCTGGCTGCGAGGAGGGGCGCCGTTCGTGCCGCTGCGCTTGCTGTGTAAAGACAAACCGTTGCAGTAGCGGCAGGCCGGACAGGGTGAACTCGGGAAGGATTTTCCCTGGCTCCGGCAGGACGGTTTGGGTAAACTCGAGCGCCGTGATCTGGTCCAGGAACGGCTGCGCGCCGGCTCCTGTCCTGGCGAGCTTCAGGTAAGTGCATTCGTCTACGGCCAGGTGATGCAGGCATAGCAGCCGGACGGGGAAAGCCTGGGGTCCCGCGAAGGGGAAGTACCCCGCGTTCTGGCTGGCGAGCTCGGCCAGCTCTTGGTCACGGCCCGCGGGGTAGCTTTCGCCCCGGGAGATGACCAGTTCGGGGAGCACAAAACCGCCGTTCTGGGCGCTGGCCCCGAGCCCAAGCCTAGCCGCGACGCCGAGCGAGTGCCAGTAGCTTTCCCTGCGCAGCTGCACATCGGCGGTAGAGAGGGTAGCGGCCGTGCGCGGAACGGAAAGGACTGTGCCCACCGGAGGAATTAGCAGGGGAGCAAACGCCAATATGTCAGGCCCGCCCCCGGCCAACGCGCCGGCCTTTCGCCACGCGGCTTGTCTACCCTGCAGGGCCAGGTAGTTGTTGCTGGCCCAGCCTTGGATTTCCGTCAGGTAGTCCATCGGCCGGGCGCCGAATTCGGCCAAGAGCGGTGCTAACTGTAGGTTATTTCTGTCGGCAACAGACAGCCGCAGACTGCACAGATGCAGATAGTTCAGCAAGGCGCTTCGTTCTCTAGCGGCTGTGCGCTGGGCGGGCAACAACATCTGGCACACCCTGAGGCCGCGGGCGCTGTCCTGGGTGGTTAGGAATCCTAGGAGGTTGGTGTTGGCCGAGACCAGGGCTCCCGTCGAGACCGAAAGCCGGTCGCAGCTGGCGCATTTCCTCTCCCGTGCTTGGCTGGGGCCGGCCCTTTTTTTTTCTTCGGCCATGTTGCATCTTGGGAAATAGACCGCTGCGCGAGCCCCCGCCGCCGGCGTGCTCTCTTCTTCTCTTGCTCCCCCCCCTTCCTCTCCTTTCGCGCCCAGGGGAAGGGAAGCAAGGGGGGGGGGGGGCGGCACGGGCCGGGCGCATGCGCGCGGGCCGCCACCGGCGCCCGCCCGCGGGCACGGAGGGGGGGGGGAGGCTGGCGCGCGAGCCCCCGCCGCCGGCGCCCGCCGGCGCCCGCCCGCGAGCACGGAGGGGGGGGAGGCTGGCGCGCGAGCCCCCGCCGCCGGCGCCCGCCGGCGCCCGCCCGCGAGCACGGAGGGGGGGGGAGGCTGGCGCGCGAGCCCCCCCCCTGCACGTGCGCGGCGCGCGCTCTTTTCCAGGGAGGAGGGGAGCGCGTCCGCTTCACTTTCCGCCCGGCGTAGAACGTAAAACATGCTGCAGCTGGACCACGAGGACGATTATCATCTGCTAGACTTCCTCCCGCCGCTGGTGGTGAGTGGCTCCCTCGGCGCCCACCCCTCCTCACCACCAGCGGGCTCTCCCACCCTGCCCCAACCACTACCTGACCCGCAAGACTGGCATCTCGCTAGCCCGGGTAGCCTGTTGGCCGACAGTAGCGGACAGTGCGCCGCTTCGGACACACCCGAGCGTGGCGCTGTACCTGGGCCACCGGACGGCATGCCTTGGGCCCAGGGCGACCCCTCGGGCGACCCCCCGGGCGGCGGGAAGGCCGTGCTGGAGGTAGCGGCGCTGCAAGAACTCTGGGCCGAGTGCGAGAAGGAGGGAGCCTTGCTCGCGGGCCTGTTCGACCGCCTGGTCGCCCGGGGAGGTAGCCGCACCCCGGTGCTCAGGCCGACGACCAGGCCGGCGCAGGGCCTGTGGTCCTTTGGTGGTGATTACAACGTGGCGGTCCTGCCCGGCCCGGACGACGACGGCAGGGGGGCAGGCAGAAGCTGGGGCGGGGCTCTGGCCGGGGCCGCGGCCGCCCCTAGCGCTACCGCCCGGTTCGGGGCGCACACGCGCACTCAGGCGCGGGACTTCGCCGGCCCCAAGGCCAGGAAGACGGAGCCCGCACAGGACGCCGCGTCGCGGGCGGAACGACCCCCCGCGGACCAGCGCAGGCACGATCGCCCCGACAAGGAAAAGATGTGCCGGGACGAACGCAACGGCTACTTGCGGGAGCTGAAGGACCTGCTGAGCCTGCCCGAGAATACACAAGCTAACACGGTGTTGGCGGAAACCGTGTACAAGGTGCGCGAAGTCGTGACCACTAGTATCTCCCGCGAGCTAGAGTGTCCGCTGCCCTTCCGTCGCGCCCGGGGGCTCGGTAAGAACAAGAACGAGAATGAGCGGCGCAAGGAGTTGGCGCTCATGTGCCGCGAGATGACTGCGCGCCTGGGCCTGGGCAAGACCACGTACAACCAGGTTATAGCGCGCGCACTGGACGTACTGAAGAGCACGGTGGGCTATGGCCCGGGCGCTCAGGACTTGGAAATCTCCCCCCTCGTCCATCAGCCCTCCTTTCTGTAAAGCGGCGGCCGGCCGCCTCCTCTCTATTAAAAGCTCAGGCACCGGTCCAGGGCACAGCACCCGGCGAGGTTGGGGGCCGGCCGGGAGCGGGCTAGCTAGCGCCGGCGGTACGGAGGGGGGCCGGGGGGGGGCTTCGGTCTGAGGAGTACCGGCGCGGCCGTGCCCGGATCCGCCGCCCCCCCCCCCCCACTGCCCCTCAGGAAGGGGGAAGCACTTTTTGCCCCGGTCCGGGTGGTGGCTGGGGAGGGGCTGCCCCGGTGAACTCGTGGCCGGCCGCGCTAGGACGCCAGGCCACGTCCGCCGGCGCCCAGAGGACCGCAGCTAGACTTTTTAATGGGCTGCTCAGGCACACCCCGGCCGGCGAAACTAAGCCCGCTCGCTGTCACTGTCTGCCGCGCGGGGCGGGTCATTCGTAGAAACTGCACAGGGGGCCGCGGTCCGGGCCCGTGTCTGGCGCGGGCACTGCCGCCTGCATGCCGCCGGGCGCCTGGCCGTCACCGGCGGGCGCCTGGCCAGTAGGGCCGGCGGGGCCAGTAGGACCGGCGGAGGCGGCCGGCGGCGCCTGGCAGTCTGGGGGCGGCGGGGGGCCGAGTCCGCCCGCGTGACGGCCGCCGGGTCGAACGCGTAGTTCACAAAAGCCCCGTCGTCCTCCTCCCGCGGCTGTCCCCCGGGGGCGACGGCGCCGGGGTCCGGCCCCAGGGCGCACACCGGCCCGGCCTCGTCGTCCGAGGCGCCGAGCACATAGACGGGCGAGTCCAGGGGCACCTCTTCTGCCGGGCCCAGGGTGCAGGCAGTAGGTAGGGCAACCGGCCCCCCCGGGGGGTTCCCCGGGGGGGCCAGCGGGGGAGCCAGCGGGGGGGCCAGCGGGGGGGCCAGCGGGGGGGCCAGCGGGAGGGCCAGCAGGCCTTGGTCGAGGCTGGCGGCGGCGGCCGCGCCCGCCGGGTGAGCGGCGGACATGCCCTCTGGGAGAGGAGCGGCGGCGGCCGCACCCGCCGGGGGAGGGGCGGCGGCGGACACGCCCGCCGGGGGAGGAGCGGCCCCCCCGGCGTCGGGCCGCGAGGCGGGTGGAGCTGGGCTGCGGTGGCGGCGGCGGCGGGGCGAGCGCTGCCCGGAACTGGGCGAGGGGGAGCGTACGCGCCGGACCCCGGGGGGCCGGCGTTCGCGGGAGCGGCGCGGCCGAGGCCCCGCTGGCGGGCTGCGGCTGCGCGGGCGGAGCGCCCTGCCAGCTTCCTCCTCGGCCTCGCGGGGGGGCCGGGCAGTGTCCACCGCGCGGGGGGAGAGCCCGCCCAACCCCCAGGCGAGGTTCGTGCACGCGAGTGCGTACACCTCGGAATGCCCCGTGGGCCCAGGGGCGGGGAAGAACGTGCACAGGTACACGGGTCCCGCGGGGGGCGCGGCCCCGCGCGCGATCAGCGCCAGCCGGCCGCCGCGACCGCGCACCCCGGCGCCCAGCGCCGGGCACAGGCGGCGCAGGCAGTAGTCCAGGAGGGGTAGGTCGGTGTCCGGCGTAAAGCGGTGGCCGTTGCTGAGCTCGACGCGGCAGCGCGACGCGCGCAGCAGCCTGGCCGTCCCGTTCCAGAACTCGGCGCTGCACCCCGGGTCGTACAGCGCCCGGGCCGGCAGCAGGCGCGCCAGGTCCCGCCCCGCCCGGCCGTATGCGGCCGCCGGCTCGGCCGGGCCGGCGGGCGGCGGCGCCCAGCGCTGCCCCAAAGCGTCGATCAGCACGTCCAGCAGCCCGGCGGGGGCCCCGCACAGCCACGCCAGCAGCAGCGCGTCCGCCGCCTCGCCGGCGCTGCCCCCCGCCCGGGCCAGGGCCTCGGGCCCGGCCGTACCCTCGGCCACGGCGCACGCCAGCTGCCAGAGGACCAGCACCAGCTCGCTGCGCGGCGCAAAGTCACGCCACGCCAGCTCGGCCAGCCAGGGCGAGCCCTGGCCGCCGGCCGCCGCGTACGGGATGCGCCAGGGCACCTCCAGCTGCCGGTCGGTGCCGCCCCCGCAGCCGGCACAAGGAGCGCTGGCCCCCCTGCAGCGGGGCGGCCGGCCGGCCGGCCCAGCCCCCGGGCTCCGCCAGGCGCAGCACTAGCTCGGCGCGGTCGTGGTCCGCCGACACGACCGACAGGGAGCCCCGTTCCAGGCCCCACACCGTCTGCACCCCGCGCTCGCGCCAGCGGGCCCGCAGCGCTCGCCACAGCTCGCACCAGAAGTACGCCAGCGGCCGGGCGTCGCCGGACTCGGGGTCCAGCAGTCCTGTCGCCCGGCCGCGGCCGGCCAGGGCCAACAGGACCTCCCCGCCCCAGGCCAGGCAGCCGCGCCCGAGCACGGCGGGGGGCGAACGCGCGCAGGCCCGCGCCCAGCTCCGGGCGTCCTCCAGGCACGCCGGCGGCGGCAGCCCCAGCCGGGGCGCTTGTTCCCGCAGCCACCCCGCGCCCGGGCCGCCGCGCAGCAGCGCCCACGACGAGCCGACCGGATCCTGCAACAGCGCCAGCGGAGCGCCGCGCACCAGCTCCGCGTAGCGCCGGCCCTCACTGTAACGCAGCCGGGCGGCCGGCGCTCGGCCCGGCTGCGACGACGGGGATGACGAGGACGAGGACGGCCGCGAGGACGAGGACGACGAGGACGAGGACGAGGACGACGAGGATAAAGAGGACGGCCGCGAGGACGAGGACGACGAGGACGAGGACGGCCGCGAGGACGAGGATGAAGAGGACGAGGATGAGGACGAGGATGAGGACGAGGACGGCCGCAAGGGCGCGGACGGCCGCGAGGACGAGGACGGCGGCGGCGGGGGCCCCCAGTCCGGCGGCGGCGGGCCGAGCCCGGCCCACGCGTCCACCACCGAGGGCCGCAGCGCGGACCCCGTCGTGAGGGGCGGGCCGTGCGTGCCGCTCGCTTCCGACAGCGCACGCCGCTCCTCGGGCCCGGTCGTCGCGGGCAGCACAAAGAGGCACGTGCCCAGGCGCCGCCGCCAGTACTCGGACCCCGGCCCCCTAAACAGCGGCGCCAGCGACGCCGCCACGCCGCGGCGCGCGGCGGGCTCGTCCGGGAACGACACGACCAGCCATGGCAGCAGCTGCGGGTCCGCATCCAGAGCCGTCCGCAGCGCGTCCCACGGTTCCGCGCCGCCCGGCGGCCAGGCCACCCACAGGCCGGGCGGCGCGGACCCCGGGGCCAGCAGTTGGGTGAGGTTCGCGGGGGAGCCCCACGCCGTCCGGGCGCCCCAGGCCGCGCACCACTGCCGCACGTAGGCAGGGGGCGGGCCGCCCAGGGACAGATAGCAGGGCCGAACGCCGCCGCTCCCCCCGGGCGGCCGGCCGCGCGCGCCCGTGAGCAGGGCCCAGACCACGAGCAGCCGCGCGCGCTAGTCTTCGTCGGCGGCCAGGGCCCACACGGGGCCCAGCTGGTGCTGCAGCAGCGCAAACAACACGCCCCGCACCCGCGGCACCCGCAGCTGGCACCAGGACTGGCCGCCGAGCCCCGCCGCCACGTCCCGCACGTGCCGCTCCAACTGCGCGCAGCCCGGCAGCGACACGGGCCAGGCCCCGCCGAGCGTCGGCCGCCCCGGGTCCAGCGCGGCCCTAAAGTCCTGCACGGGGGGGCCGCCCAGCCGCTCGGCGCGGCCCGGCTCCGCCGGCCGGCCCTGCAGCCACTGGCTCACGTGCTGGTCGTGCGGGTCGAACACCCAGCCCCCGGGCGGCGTGTCATGCCGCCGCAGCCACCGCAGCGCCGCCGCGACGCTCGCGTCCTGGAACGAGGCGTCGCCGCGCTGCACCAGGCACCACGGGCCCAGCGCCGCGTTGTCCGCCGTCGCCACCCACGCGTCCGGGTAGCGCAGTGGCAGGGTGGCCTGCGCGGGCGCGGCCGGCCCCGGCCGCGCCCAGTAGCAGCGCTGGCCCTCCTCCACGACCCAGCGCCACACCTCGTGCGTGTCCCCCGTGACCAGGGCCGCCACTACCTGCAGGCCGGGGGCGGTGCGCTGGCCGCTGGGCCTCGTCTGGCTCAGCACGTGCCGCAGGACCTGCCAGCCCAGGAAGACGGCCGCGGGGTCCGGATTCAGGTCCACCGTCAGGCACTGGCGCTGGAGGTAGGCCGCGCTCAACCCCACGCGCAGGCGGGCCTCTTGCGCCTGGGTAGTTACCTCCGCCGAGCTGTGCTGTGGCTGGGCGCTCAGCAGCAGCCTGACGTAGCTCACCGCCTCCTTACACAGCCCGACGTCCAGCAGCCGGTCGGCCACGTGCTGGTTCTGTAGGAACAGCGCAAAGCGTGACCAGGCGTGGTCGATCGTGCTCGCACAGCCGCGCTGTTCCGGGGGAGTCGGGCCTAGCAGCGCCTGCACGGCGCTCACAAACCAGGCCGGGTACGGCCAGGCCGGCGCGGCGGCCGGCGCGGCGGGCGGGCCCGACGGGGGCGGCGCTGCGCTCCGAGCTAGTAGAGTACGCGTCATGGTTCTTTCTGGAGCCGACGGGGCCCGCGCACCGGCCACGCCCGCCACCCTCCCCCGGGCTGGCAGGGGACGCCCCCTGCGCGGCGCGCTGCCCCCCCCCGGGGGCGGGGCGGGGCCCGGGGGGCGGCCCGCGCGCGTGGACGCGGCCGGTGGCCTCCCGGGGGGGGGGCGTGCTCCTCTCCCCCCCCCCGCTCCCCGCTCCCGCGCCCCGCCGGCCCCCCCCGGGCCGCCGCATGCCGGCGGCCGGAGGGACGCTGTCTCCCACCCCCTCCCGGCCCCCCCGCACTTGCTAAACCACCACGCCCTGGCCCTCGATGCACACCACCCCGCCCGCCAGCCGTGGCGCCCGTGGCCCCTCCTCCTCCTGCTGTGCGGGTGGCTGCGGGCCGCCGGCGCCGGGTGCCCGTACCCGCTCCAGTGCCCGACCCAGAGGAGGCGTGCCCCCGGTCGTGTGCCCCGGCGGCGCCACGATCCTCGAGCTGACGACGGCGGCCCCGCAGGACACGTTCGTGTGGCCCCTGTGGCCGCCCGCCGCCCCGACGGCGCGCCGCCGCCGCCAGGCCCAGGCCACCGTCCCGACGTCGTTCACGGTCGACTGGGGGGACGGCTCGCCCCCCACGCCGTGCCTGGACGCCGGCGCCGCGCCGTGCGCGCACACGTACGCGCTGGCCGGCACGTACACGGTGACGGCGGACCCCGGCGGGCGCTACCCCGTGCGCGGCTGGGCGCTGACGCCCGCCTGGCACGCCACGGCGCCCGCGGGCCTGCGGTTGAGCCGCATCCTGCGGTGGGGGGAGCTGCGTTTCCACGCGACGAGAGGCTACCACCTGTACGCGGCGCCGGGGCTTACGTACGTGCCGCCGCTGGATTCGCTGGCAGACACGGGGCTCGTGCAGGGCTGGGACTACAGCTTCGCTCGCCTCACCACCCCGCTGCCTGACCTGAGTTGGGGGCTCAACGTGTCGGGCGCCGAGTCGGTGGTCGGCGTGTTTGAGGGCTCTGTGGGCCTGGCGAGCCTGTACGGCACGAGCGCATGGGATACACACAGCCTGCGCAATGCGAGCCGAGCGTTCGCGGGCCTGCCGGCGCTGACCCAGTTCGACCTGTCGCGCTGGGACACCGCCCGGCTCGAGGATGTCACGGAGCTGTTCGCGGGCAACACGGCACTCAAGCGAACTGGCGCCGGCAGCTGGACGTCGCTGCCGAGCCTGTCGCGCTTCTCGGGGCTGTTCGCGGGCCTAGGCAGCGACTTCCGGGAAGCGCTCACTGGCTGGTCGACGCCCACGCTTGCGCCGGGCTCGGCCGATTGCACACGGCTGGCGCCGTACACGGCGCTCGGCCAAGCGCACTGGCCCGCCGCGTGCTCGCGCTCGCTCTTCCTAGCGCTCGTGCGCACGCAAGCCACTAACGCCGTCGCCACGCTGACGCTGTCGCCCACGGCCGGCCCCGGCCAGGGCGGCACGTACGGGGTGGACTGTGGTGACGGGTCGGCGCCTGGCTCGTGCGCGCACGCCAATGGCTCAGTCTGCAGCCACACTTACGCCGGCGCTGGCGACTACTGGCTGCGCCTGAGCGGCCGCGTCGACGGGCTGCTGTACGTAGAGGGCGCTTTCGTCGTGGACGTGGTGGCGTGGGGTGACGTGCAGCTGTACCACCCGGTGGGCAGCACGACCCCGCTCTTCACGCGGGCAGTGTATCCTTCCCCTGCCAAGGAGTTCCTGCTGCGCTACCTGGCGCCGACGGCCGGCGCGCGGGCCCTGCACGGCGTGGCGCCCGAGTACCTGCTAAGGTGGATGACAGAGTTCGTGGGCGACGCGCGCGACTGGGACTGGTCGTGGCTCACGCCCGCCACGCACCCCAACGGCTTCCTCTTTCTGTTCTCAAGCTGCTCCAAGTTCAACCAGGACCTGAGCGGCTGGAATACGAGCGGTGTGGCTAGCCTGGACTCCGCCTTTGCGGGTGCGAGGGCCTTCAACGGCAACATCGGTAGCTGGGACACGAGCCAGGTCACCAGCCTACGGAGGGCTTTCTCAAACGCGCAGGCCTTTAACCGGTCGATCGGCGACTGGAACACGAGCCGGGTCACCAGCCTAGAAGAGACGTTCTCGTACGCGTACGACTTCAACCAGCCGATCGGTGGCTGGAACACGAGCCAGGTCACCAGCCTGGTAGGGACGTTCGGTAGCGCGTACGCCTTTAACCAGCCGATCGGAGGCTGGAGCGTAAGCCGGGTGACCAGCCTGTACAAGGCGTTCGACCAGGCGAATGTCTTTAATCAGCGCCTGGACAGCTGGGACATAAGCAGTGTCTCCGATCTAGGCTTTGCTTTTGCTTGTGACAAGCAGCGGGGCAACTGTATGTTTAACCAGCCGCTGGGCGGCTGGGATGTGTCGGCCGCCATGGCGACTGGGCAAGTAGTGGGCATGTTCGTTGGCAATTGTGTTTTTGATCAGAATCTCACAGCCTGGAACGTACCCCCGTCATCGGGCGCAGGTATTTGCACGCAGATGTTCCAGCCTTGGGGGATAAACATACCTGACGCAGGTATCAGGCCGAGCAACCTGCCCGCTCTCTGTAGCGGCTCCTACCAGCGCGGGTGTGGCCTGTTTGATTGGAATAGGTTTTTTTAAAAAGTCGCTGAAGGTTGCGGCTTAATTGTAACTACACCAATGAAGCACGCCTGATAAAGTTTGGGGAAAGCTGTGGTCTGTTTCTGCCTAATAAACTCTAGTAAGTGGTTAAGCTTTCTGTCCACAGACGTCCACTGCGTACATCGTCGTCGCCAGAGAGGAAGTTTTTCTCTCCTGTTTGAGGCCAGCCGGTCCGACGGACGGGGCCGCTCCCCCCGGGCGGCGGGGAGGAAGGGGGGGAGGAGGAGGGGAGAGAGAAGGCGGAAGGAAGAGGAGGCGTCCATTTGCTCCTGGCCCTGCCGCGCCACGCCGGCGGCCGGAGGGACGCTGTCTCCCACCCCCTGGCCCCCCTCCCCCGCACTTGCTAAACCACCACGCCCTGGCCTTCGATGCACACCAACCCCGCCCGCCAGCTGTGGCGTCGGTGGCCCCTCCTCCTCCTGCTGTGCGGGTGGCTGCGGGCCGCCGGCGCCGGGTGCCCGTACCCCCTGCAGTGCCCGACCCAAGAGGAGGCGTGCCCCTCCGTCGTGTGCCCCGGCGGCGCCACGATCCTCGAGCTGACGACGGCGGCCCCGCAGGACACGTTCGTGTGGCCCCTGTGGCCGCCCGCCGCCCCGACGGCGCGCCGCCGCCGCCAGGCCCAGGCCACCGTCCCGACGTCGTTCACGGTCAACTGGGGGGACGGCTCGCCCCCCACGCCGTGCCTGGACGCCGGCGCCGCGCCGTGCGCGCACACGTACGCTGCTCCCGGCACGTACACGGTGACGGCGGACCCCGGCGGACGCTACCCCGTGCGCGGCTGGGCGCTGACGCCCGCGTGGCACGCCACGGCGCCCGCGGGCCTGCGGCTGGACGCCGTGAGGCAGTGGGAGGAGCTGCGCTTCCACGAGACGAGCGGCTACCACCTGTACGCGGCGCCGGGGCTTACGTACGTGCCGCCGCTGGATTCGCTGGCAGACACGGGGCTCGTGCAGGGCTGGGACTACAGCTTCGCTCGCCTCACCACGCCCTTGCCTGACGTGAGCTACGGGCTCAATGTGTCGG
Source organism: Paulinella micropora (assembly GCA_019918135.1). Lineage (NCBI taxonomy): Eukaryota > Cercozoa > Imbricatea > Euglyphida > Paulinellidae > Paulinella > Paulinella micropora. Next base: position 30,222 of record WBZZ01002061.1, read on the forward strand.
GCGCCGAGTCGGTGGTCGGCATGTTCGAGAACTCCACTGGCTTGGCGAGCCTGTACGGCACGAGCGGGTGGGACACGCGCCGGCTGCGCAACGCCAGCCGCGCGTTCGCGGGCCTGCCGGCGCTGACCGAGCTCGACCTGTCGCGCTGGGACACCGCCCTGCTCGAGGACGTGAGCGAGCTGTTCGTGGGCGGCGTGGCGCTCACGCGCACGGGTGTCGGCGGCTGGACGTCGCTGCCGAGCCTGTCGCGCTTCTCGGGGGCTGTTCCGAGGGCTAGGCAGCGACTTCCGGGAGTCGCTCACTGGCTGGTCGACGCCCACGCTCGCGCCGGGCTCGACCGACTGCTCGCGGCTGGCGCCGTACACGGCGCTCGGTCAAGCGCACTGGCCCGCCGCGTGCTCGCGCTCGCACTTCCTGGCGCTCATGCGCACGCAGGTTACCAACACCACGGCCACGCTGACGCTGTCGCCCGCGGCCGGCCCCGGCAAGGGCGGCACGTACGGCGTGGACTGGGGGGACGGGTCGGCCCCTGGCTCGTGCACGCACGCCAACGCCGTCTGCCTGCTGTCATCGTCCTCGTAGACCAGCTCCAGGTGACGAGACATTCGCTGGCCTTGCCACTCCATTACCGGGACCACCAGACCAAGACCGCTCATTTTGGAGGCGATCTCCTGTAGATTGGCGCGTTCTGAGAGCCCCCAGACAATCAGATTACGCCCGTCCTTGTCGTACCGATCTACCCGCCGGTACCGTCGAGGCGGCGGTGCCATCTGCCATATAGCGCCGCTCGCCTTATGTTGAAGCGCCGACCCGTGTGCCAGGTTTGGGGAGGAAGGATGAGGCGCAGCTAAGATAGCCTCTCCACGTGGTTCAGGAATTCCGTCATATACGCGAGCCCTCATCCTCCCATCCTGGGACATCGGGCCAGAGCCCGTCGAAGAGGCATTCCCACGGGGATTGTCCAGGTCTTCGGCGATTCTACCTTGTCCCATAAGGGCCACAGTGGTAGCTCCGTGCTTCGCGTATTTGTAATCCATTGAGAGTAGTAGACGGCCAATGTCGCTGGCCATCACCGCCGCGCCTCTTTACGCCGAGGAAAGCGCCCGTCCATGCAAATAGCATCGGCGGTATCTGCAACAACCGCCTTCGGTTGTACCGCAGCAAGTTGGTCAGTGGCATGTCCCCTCGCTGCTTCTGTTGTCATGATGATGTCAATGAGTCCCTTGCGCACTTCATATGGGATTGCCCCATGCATGAGGGGAGACGTAAGCAGCTGTTGCTGAGTATGCAGAGGCTCGGTGGCATGGCTGTGGGGGATGCTGAGGGGGATGGAGGGAGTGAGGAGGGTGGTGAGGTCGTAGGCGGTGAGGTTGTGGTGGAGGATGTGTTGCTTGGGCGGGAGCGGGAGGGCTCTGTGCGGCAGGGTTGGGATGATATGTCGCCTGTGGATCAATCACGATTGTTTTGTAAGCTTTTTCAGGGGAAGTCGCGCTTCCGCAGTAACTTTAGGCTTGCTGCGTTGTTAGGGGTTACAGCGTTGCGCCCCCCTCCAAAGTTGGATGTGTTGTTTGGATCATATGTGTCTGAGTGTTGGTCTGCTAGGGAGGGTAAAAGGGAGGAGCTTGGGGTGGAGGATGGGGGCGAGGAGGTGATTGACCTCACTGAGGTTCCATCAGCTTCTGTCCCACCCTCTCCCCCAAGTGACGTTGATGTTGCGCGGCGCGGCCGTCCGCGCAGTGTGGACGTCCTGGCTAGAGAGAGGGGCTCGGGAGCGCAGCGTAGTGTCTCCGAGTTCTTCTCTTCAGCTAACACCCTCGCATCTAGCTCTTCATGCACTTCACAGCCCCCATCTGCCCCTGCTGTTGCTGTTGCTGCTATGTCTGTTTGGTGTTCTGACAATGCGTTGGGATCGGCTGACCCCGGTGACCCAATGGAGGCACATGTCCAGGATCTGGATCTGATGCTATAGTCTGAGGAAGCCTATTATTATTATTATTATTATTATTATTATTATTATTATTATTATTATTATTATTATTATTATTATTATTATTATTATTATTATTATTATTATTATTATTATACCGATCCGTCTGGACCAGTATTTTCATTGAACATACCGGCCCGTCTGGAAGTGTTGGAACTGCCCTTGCGGGGGTGTCATTAGAGCTTATCGTCAATTCTTCGTACTCCCCTCACGGGTGAGACGATGGAGGCGCATGTGCAGAAATGCATCAGCCATTGACAGAGAAGCACTATTATTATTATTATTATTATTATTTCTCTCTCTCTCTCTTGTTTCTCAGGTCGGAGACTGCTCCCTCCGAGTCTGAAGTAAAGTCCGATGCTGCGGTCGAAGGTACTGAAGAAGAGGAGTTGGGGTCCCAGGGTTCAGGGCCAGATGAGGAATTCGGCTGGCCGCCACTGGAAGGGAGTTTTGTTGCGGTGATGGAGGCGAGCAATGCAGCAGAGGTGAAGGAATTATTTTCTAAAGGGGCTGTACGCGCCGCATGGAACTTGGGCAGGGTCGTGAGTGCCTGCGAGGAGGAGGGAGTGAAACTGGTAAAATTAACTATGTTTGGGACACACGACAGCAACACTCTCGAAGGAACGTACGGTGTCGCGCGGCAACGCAAGGATGGCGCCTGGAGGTTCGCTTCTACTGGGCCTAAGGGGAACGCGGGTAAACAGGAGCCGGAAATTTATTGTTGGTCCGAATGTCCTGTGTTTTAAATCGAACTGACTCCGGCTGGTAAAATATCTAAGGCAGACCAGGGAGCGATCAAACGTGTGCTCGATAAACAGATGATTCCAATCAAACAGAAAGTGCAATTTGTTTGACTTTGATCACTAACACGAAAACTTATGTTATTACTATCGTGTGGGTTTTTTTTAGGGGGGGGGGCAGATGAGAAATAATATCTCTTACATTTATCAACATTAATGTCTGATTTAGAGTTGATTAAATATCTGTTTAAAAATGTAGTATTAATATTATTATTAATGACATTAATAATAATGAAAATAGGCGGCCGGCGACTGTATTAAATTTATTAATTTGGTATTAATATTATTAATATTATTAATATTATTAATATTATTAATATTATTAATATTGTTAATATTAATATTAATAATAGTATTCAAAAAAAAAAAAAAAAAAAAACGTGCATGAAAAGTTCGACATGTATAAAAAAGTTCGATGTGTATAAAAAAGTTCGACCTGTATAAAAAAGTTCGATCTTGTATAAAACAGTTAGACCTGTACAAAACATTTCGACGTGTATAAAACAGTTCGACGTCGAACTATTTATTACATCTCTGCGGCCTGTAACAGTTCCTCCATTCTAGCACACAGACCTTCGTAATCCGGCTTTTCCGCGTCAGTCTTGCTCCAATACAGCGCGCCACCAGCGACGCCTAAAACAGCATATTTCGAGTCTTTGAGCCACTGAAGTGTTGCGACACACTTAAATTGATCCGGAAATGGTAGATTCCTCTGAGCTAGCTTCTCGTAACGATGTGCCTGTCTCTCTAACCATTCTTCTACGTTTGTTGATGGCCCTATTCTGTCAGTAAATAACTCCTGTAACAACTTATGATTTGAAATGGGCCCTACGTGTGCCTACTTTTCGTTCAACCTAGCCCACATCTCACTAGGATGATTACCTGCCCTGCGCAAGGTGAGCAACGCAGTGTGTCCCTGCAGTGCATCAGACAAGAATGAACGCAGGCGCACTTGACATTGCAATCTTACCTTCTCCGGTAAGCAAGTTTCCAAATCTTCATAGCCGAAGCCAGCAGCAGGGGCATCAATGGCAGCCTTCTGCTCCTCGGTCTCTGTCGGTGGGTCACCGGCCTCCAGTCCTTCTCTACTCTTCTTAATATCGATTTCAGATGGGGTCACGTATGTCTTTAGCTCTTCCAATGTCAGGGGTGCATTCTCATCTGCAAGAAACAACAAGAATTTGGGATCTAGTCCTTCTACAAATTGCAAAAACGACCAACGCCAATCATCAAATGTGGCATGGGGCTTAGCGTGAGGCTGATATCCCGACAGATCAGGCTTGAGGGCAACTCAAATCAGGCTTGAGGGCAACTTGTGCTCTCTCATAACCTGTAGTAGCCATTTCTCTCCAGAATGCTAATGATAATCCTCTCCGGATTATGCTTCAAATGATGCGTAAACGAATTTACGATTTATATTTGTCGCAGCCCACAATTGACCACTTTTGGCGCATCCGGGTCGACAACGAACTCACATGTTCGTAGCGAGGCGATTCTGGTGGAAGAAGATGAAGGAGGAGATAGATCAGGCGGTGGATGCATGCATCCCGTGCAAGATAAACAAAACACCACTGAAGGCAAATTTCGGCCTGATTGGCGAATTTCCTCTTCATGCGGGGATGTTTGAGTTTATACACATTGATCATGTGGGACCTTTCCCAGAATCGAAGGATGGTTACAAATACCTCCTCACGGCTATTGACAGAGCCACCAACTATGTGTGGATATCCCTGTCAAAGGCGTTACCGGCAAGACGACGGCCGAGGCGCTGATCGATAGGATCATCTCAAAGATCGGAGTACCAAGAAAGATATGTTCTGATCGAGGCTCGGACTTTAATAACGAGGTCATCGACAAACTATCTAAGTATTACGGGATGAAATGGCAATATGTTACTGCCTATAACCCGCGAGCAAATGGGAAAATCGAGCGGGTACACAGACCCCTCAAAGCCTCGCTAAAGATGTTTTGCACGAAGAAGGAGAATCAAAGAGCATGGGTCGAGGCAGCACCATCGTTTGCGTTTGCAATGAACTGTTTACCCTCTACGGCGTTAGGAGGCTCGAAGAGCTCAATCTCGCCATATCAGTTAGTATATGGGCGTGAGCCTGATATCCCGACTTCGCTCCTTCACCCAAAAGACACTTGGGCGGATGCGGATGAGTTGTTTGGGATGAGACTTAGAGTGAAGATGGAGGCGGAACAAATAGTCAGGGCGCATAGAGAGGCGGAGCGCCGAAAGACTGACGCTGAAGGGGTGCAACAAGCGCACTTGGATCAGATCAAATTCCAGGTCGGGGATATTGTACTGTTGTATCATCCTCAGGTCCCGAAAGGAGTCAGCTCTAAGCTGTTCACTCACTGGAAAGGACCTTATCAGATTATGGAACAGACGGGACCTCTGAACTACAAGATCAGGGGTAGAGGGAAGGTGCAAATTGTGAATGTAAGAAGGCTGATTAAGTATGATCCCTTCTTATTGGAAAATGAATCCGTTGAGGAGGCGTTAAAACGGATGAAAGATGATTTCAAAGAGGTGCCGCCCATCCACAAGGAGGCTGGCATAGACCAAGACGATGCTTATCGGGCACCGATAGCTGAGAAGGAGGAGAGTGAGGTGGACAGTAAGGAGAAGACTGACCGCATAAGCGCGGTGGGGACTCAGTCCAAGTCTCCGCGAGAGCATAGCGGAAAGAAGGAGAAGATCACAGAGGCGCAGCTAAGGAGAGCGCGGAATGATCTTATCAACGACCAACCGAGGAAGGCGATGAGGTCGATGAGATCAAAGGACGTCCACCAGGAGGAGGAGGGGACGGACACTGACCCAACGCGGGCAACGTTGAGATTGTCCATGAGCGATGGAAGGAAGGCGATGCGATAGCAACCATCGCATGGGTGAAAGATGCTTTCTATTTGATGAGACCAGCGGAACAACATGTCGCTGATGACACTCTCTCAGACTTATACTTGATGCGGGTCGTGGCGGTCCCACGACAGATGCGTGTCACACGGACACTCAAAATATCATCAGCCGCAAAGATAGTACAACCGATACTCCAGTTCTGGAGAAGTATGGACCCGGTTGAGGATCCAAAGGCAAGACATTATCTGCCAGTATATAAAGACGCAAAAAGTCTCGAGACATGGGATGATACAATTACTCCCAGAGACAAGGATTACACTGCGTGGACCATTCAGACACTGCCAAGAGGAGTGCTTGATGTCCCTTTTGAATTATCGTTGGGCGGAATCCCTAATAAGATCTGGGACATTCTCGAACAGTCAAAGTTCGATCTGACTTTTGTTGGTGGTCCTCCACCAGGCAAAGAAATCCGCGCCAGACGACGAAGGCAGTAACAAGGAAACTATTTTTCTTTATGCGTCTCAAATAAACTGATTGATTGCCCACGGCGTATCATGATTTGATCATGCGTCATCAGTTATCAATATGAATATTAAAAAGACTCAGTGATATAACTTGGCATTCGATCGCAACATACGAGTGCGAAAGGTCGATCGACGATGATACTACACCGTATACGGGGATCGCTAGTGTATTGAGCGATGGTGTTCCCGGGTATGACCCTTTCCAAGTCCTGGGATGATGTTCTCGAAAATGAAATGTTCTCTGAAACTTTCATTAAATTATTTTTTACGATAGATTGTATACTGTCGTACCTGAGCACGGTCAATCTCTACTTGTGTCGGTATATCGCAGGGTCGGGTACATACACCTCGACTTCGGATATAGCTATTAGGACTGGCCCCCTAATACTATATCATAGGATATCCGCCTTATACAAGGGTATGTCATTAAAAAAGACAATGTACTTACGATCTCCCTGTGAATAATAATAATAATAATAGTGTATCTCCTGCCAATTGCTGAGCCAAAAGGCCATGTGCATCCAGTCCTCCATTCCATAAGGAAAGTCTCCACACCAATCGGTGGAATAAAGGAAGTGACGGCATAGAACATTACTCTAGGAGCTTTATACCAATCAGCCCATGGAAAAATAATAATAATAATAATAATAATAATAATAATAATAATAATAATAATAATAATAATAATAATAATAATAATGATAATGATAAGAAGAAGAAGGAGATCAAAGGGGGAATCGTACTACAGCACCACGTTGCTTGTATTTTTTTATTAGTAGTATGTTTGTTCTTGACGTACTGCCGAGAAAAAAAAAAAAAAAAAAAAAAGAGATTGAGGGGAAAGAGTTCAAAAATCTACAAGAATGGCTGGAGAATCCGCTTTGACGTGCCGCATGAGGATATATTTATCGTCTTTTAGCGTCTATCCGTGGGTCGATGCGCTGTGTGGCATGACTCCATAGCGCATACTATTTGCAGAAAGAAATCAGAAGGTACGAAAATGCTATTTCCGTCATAAAATCGGGAGGGGGTACTGTAGGCATCACCCCCCGGATAGCCGGTAAAAAGTATCTTTTCCTGGTGACAGGTGCACCAGCTTGTTTTTCAGTATTATTTGTCCGGATTGGACCTGATGACATTTTATTCCTGGTCTGTTGCCGTTTTCCTTTTTGGCTTCACTGAGCTAATATAACGAGACATCATTCTCATCTTTTGAGGACTGTGTTTGGTTGTATTACCGACTTTTTACGAGCTATCGTTGGGGGCATTACAGCCGGGCCTGCCGTATAATAATAGTAACGGTGTGACCGTTAGAGCCATTATTGTACTTATATCCAGCCAGTCATATAATTGTCGACATTCAAGTTAACACACAAACTCTATGAATTTTTTTCTTTTTTATTAAAAAGTTCTATCTTATAAAAAAGTTCTATCTTATTGTTAGACCTATTAATATAATAACCGGATAGTCAGTATGGGCCGGCATATGTAATTTGTGTCGTTAGAGCCATTACGTATGTCCGGCCTAGTATATAACCGGGCCGTCCCCTGGCGCCCTTTTCTCAATAAAGTATCTACTGTAGGACACAGCAAGTATACGGCAGATTATTAAGTTAGTCTCACAGGTTATAGAGCCTGGTAGCATGAACGTTAGGTTTAGTAGTGTTAGAACAAATACCTAAATACTGTTCCTGCACAGAGGTAGCAAGCCGTCCACGGACCGGTTCAAGCTCAGTCACGATCGCATCGTACCACAAGCTTTATTGAAAAGGCACAGACAGAACAGCACGGCCCGGCGCGTCCTGGAGAGATGGCTCTACCGACACGCATCCTACAGACCGGCCGTGTCATACTGAATCAGTCCGTTACCGTATTAATACAACCTATTGGTCTAACACTCCCCCTAGATCAAAATAATTAACTTGCAAGCAACTTAATTATCGCTGATCTCAAAAGGAGTATTAAGTACGAAAAAGAATTAATGTATGTATGTAAATAAAAACTATGTCTGAGGAGTGACTCTACTCTAGGACCTCAAAATAGACTATATATGGATAATGCCCTGTTGCTGCCTTCCGGCACAAAACAATTAGACTAATACCAGAAAGTCAACTTGCTCAGTCACTGCCCCGGCCACCAGTGATAGAGACTTAAGTGCTGAAGGCAGAGGTAATACATTCAGTCATAGTTTCGCACACGACATGGTCTGCCCCGCAAAGACCGGCGATAATTAAGGACTTATGCATTATCCCCCATCGCTTCCTTAAGGCAAGGTTGGGCATTGATAAGAAAATGAAATCTTATCAAAATCCAAGCCTTCGCTCACAATCTAGCGTTAATGACTATCTCGCGATGCTATAGACTATCCGACAACACATATAAGACATCAACAATGTAGCAAGGTGGAAATCATAAAGTCAGTATACGCACGCATGACTATACGGAGTTATGTAACGCGGACCAATGAATATATGATTATCAACGATACTGATGATGTTTATACTAGTATGAGCATGTGTAAGAAATACATGGTGATTGCGTAGGCGCACTTGAGTTTGATATATCAAGATGAACTCGACATATCGAAGTACGCATGCAATCCATAAGCAAACACGTGTAGTTCTTAGTAATATGCAAAAGAAAATATGTGAAATATATACATGTGAGTAAATAAAGTAGTAGACGCGTTAAATAGCGATGTGAATATTTCATTAATTAGTATGAAGGGATAAGTGAATGTAACCCCAACACATAAGTGAAGAGGACATTCACCTCTCTCCTTACATACAATTAACGTAACATAAGTCTACTCGAAACTATCCCGAAGAAGACCCATCCCAAGATGAACCGTCTACAACCTACACTAACTCATTAGGTATATACAGATATATAGAAGAAATATATGATAAATGTGTAACATGTATAATATATAGATAATCTATGTTAGTAATGTATAAGCGTAACAAGTTGTTCAGACAAACACACATAAGTCTGAATTTCAGTTAGTGTATCTCCGGGCCGGGCAACATGATATCATTAAGCACTTCCGGGACCCTGAAAGATTTCTCAGGACCCTGCAATTTTTTCCTAGACCCTGCGATTTTCCCCGGGACCTGGCAAAAAAAATTTGCCGTGACCAGGTGAATTTTTCCTTCAATATGCAATTTTCCCAGAACCGGTGAGAAATACTTTGCCGGGATCCGGCGATTTTTTCTTATACCCTGCAATTTTTGCCGGGACCAGGCAAAATGTGACTTTTCCTAGAGCCGGCAAAATTCGCAGGAACCCGACAAAAATTCATTCTCAGAAAAAAAAATTGTCAGATCCTGACAAACGAAAAAAATTTGTCAGATCATGACAAAAAAAATTGGTCAACAATAGGAAAAATGGTTCAGTACGTCCATTTTCGTCAAGACCCGACAAATTTTGTCAGCATTTGACGCCATAGTGCTTCTTATTTATATATTTTTACGCAATCACTGTTTTAATAGAAACTTGCCACTCGTAGGAGTGAGTGGGAAGACGAGCATGAGAAAAAAAGTTATAACAAGGAGTGATTCTACAGAGTTAAAACAGAGGATACATCATAAAAAAAGGAAGATGACTACCACAGCGAAACCAAGAAACTTAAAAAAAAAAAAAAAAAGAATGAAGAGAGGAGAAAGGAGACAGTGAGAAAAAATGATGAAGTGAAGACAGCTAGAAGGGAATACAAAAAGACGAGAAAAACATTGAAAGAGGAACCACAAGAAGGAAACCGTAGAGAGCATGCCAAATTGAAAAATATATAAAAAACAAATATATAAAAATAAATAAAGATAAATATAAATGAGAAAAGGGGAAGGAAAAAAACTGCTGTTGTTGCTGTTTTTGTTCTGGTCACTAGCCTGCGCCTTTTATATACGCGTAGCCTGTGCTTCGTCCTCTTGTTTCCACGTAACTTCTGTACATGTATAAACAATATTTGTTTGTATATTTTCTTCTCCTGAAGTTTCGTTTCTCTATGCTATTCCTTGTGTCTCTCCATCGTTTCTTTCCCTTCTTTTCTCCTTTATTTAGTTCTCCCCTTATGCTTTTCAGTCTTAATCTTTTTCGTTTTCGTTCTTTTCTGCTTTCTTCATTTCTGTTTCTCTTTTTTTTCTTTTTCTTCCTGCCTTCGCACCTCTGGTCTTTTCCCCTTCTACCTTTTTGTTTTCTTGTTTCTTCCTTTCTCATTCTTCTCTTTTCTTTCTGTTTTCTGTTCTCCTCTAGTTGCTTAGAGTCACTTCTTCGTCGTTCTGTCTCCCCTTTTATTTTTTATTTCTTCTTCTCTTTTGCTTCTCCATCTGTTTTACTTTTTTATTTGTTTACATCTTTCCCTCCTCCTTTCCCCCCTTTTATTTCGGACTCTGTGAGTCACACATTTACCTACGTCTTATGCTTCCCACTCATCTCTACGAATGGCAAGTATTCTATGTATTAATAAAGTTGATTGGTAAAAAAAAAAAAGAAGAAAAAAAAAGAAGACGAAGAGATATTGTAGAATGTAATTAAGAGGCGAAGCGTAAAAGAAAAAGCAGTCACAGTTTAAAGTCTGCACACTAAGTTAGTGGGGAGAAAAAAAAAAAAAAAAAAAAAAAAAAAAAAAAAAAAAAAAAGCGAGTTCCAGATTCAAGTTAAATTCAATAATGAGAGTCTCTCTTTGTTTACACTTGTTTTTACTTGTGTTAGCATACTTACAATAGCTTTTTCAGCTCTCAGACTCTACGAAAAGCAACCGTATCAGGAGCATACTTACAATCACTTTTTCAGCTCTCAGACTCTACGAAAAGCAACCGTATCAGGTTGCTTGACAGGAGCAAACTTTGTACATATTAATAAAGTTTTTGAGTCATGGTAATCGCTTTGGGCAGGTCAGAAATAATAAATAAAATGGCAAATTGCTGCAACCTTGCCACAAGGATTTGGACAATCGAGTTTATTCTAACTGTTATAGATTTCGACTATGATAGGGGATACTACTAGTATGCATAATATTATGGTCCTGCACTGCTCGACTTGTCCCCACTTCTGCGAGAGGAATCCATGCAATCTCAGGATTGCTCAATAAGCAATTTTTCATCTTTCTCTACATCAAGTCGACGTGACTCTCTGTTCTCAATATAAACATGCATGTATGTATGTACAGTATGTACATAATGTAAGTAAGTAAGTATATATGTATGCATGTATGCATGCGTGTATGTACGTAACGTATATTATGTCTGTCTGTCTGTATGTATGTATGTATGTATGTATGGATGGATGGATGGATGTATTTATGCGTATGTGTGTGCATGTATGTTGTATATGTAGGTGTGTATGCATGTATGTATGCGTGTATGCATGCATGTATTAAATATTTATGCGGAGCCGAACAGAGGTGGCTAAGAGCGGCGGTAAGCCTCCGACATGCATTCATGCATGCATGCATGCATACATACATACATACATACATACACATCTGCCATGGCTCATAGAAAATTCTTGATGAGTGCTGTCAAAGGCTGCTCAAGCTTAAAGAATCAAGAAATGGTCGAGAACGAAGTGCTTGAAGTCATTTAAGTCATTTCTTATCGTGTTCAACGATCTAGCAACTTGTCACGGCCGGGGTCAGGGCGCGACGTAGAGATGTGTGTCGTTCGTATACCGGCCGTCACAAATCGTGCGCACCTGCAGAGGGCAAGGAGCGTCTGCGTGTGTGTGTGCGTGTGTGTGTGTGTGTGTGAGTGTTTGTATTACAATTATCATTGCTATCATTATTCTTGTTTACTATCATTATTGCTATCATTATTCTTATTACTATTTTTATTACGCCTGGAGGGTGTTGGGAGTAGGGGGTGGGGGCAGGAGGAAAATGAAAATTGTGTATCCCCCCCGGAATTGCCGCACCCCCATCGGAATAAATATGGTTTTGGGAACCAGGAGTTGGCAGCTCATATTTGCAGGGTGGCTAGCACCAGACTCGATCTTGATGCTGATATAATTTTTTGGAATTCACGCAAATGTTTGCGTTAGGGAGTGTCCTGAATGCAGAAATTCCTTGTTTTTTTGGGAGTACTTGCCGGTACCTCCGTCAATAGAACGTACCCTGTCGACGGGGAAGGGAGGGTCGGGGGGTCGGGGGGGCCTCCCCCCGGGAACCCCAGCCCTGCAATTGTACTTACCCCACGCGTTTTAGCCGGCACCAACATGAATGGCTGAGAATGCTCAAAGGCTCTAAGAGTTGTGCCAGCAGGGTTTATGCCGGTTACCTACGGCAATTAAACGTACCCTGTCGACTGTGGAAATGGGTTGTCCGGGGGGCCCTCCCCCCGGGAACACAAGCCCTGTAATTGTACGTACCCGAAGCGACTTTGCCGGCACCAACATGAATGGCTGAGAATGCTCCAAGGCTCTAAGAGTTGTTCCAGAAAGGTTTATGCCGGTTACCTCCGGCGATTGAACGTACCCTGTTGACTGTGAAAAGGGGGGATCAGGGGGGCCCTCCCCCCGGGAACCCAAGCCCCGCAATTGTACGTACCAGAAGCGGACTTGCCGGCGCCAAAACGAATGGCTGAGAATGCTCCAAGGCTCCCAAAGTTGTGCCAGAGGAGTTGAGAGGCTGATTTTTTGGTTTTCACACGCTCGGGACGCGCTCTAGATAGTGAACCACTTGAGAAAGAGATTTACGAAGATTTTGGCTAAGTAGTGCCAAAATGAATGGCTAAGAATGCTCCAAGGCTCTAAGAGTTGTGCCAGAGGGGCTTAGAGGCTGATTCTGTGTGTTTTCGCAAGCTTGTCACGAGCTCTTTTTTGGGCATATAGTTGAATTTGTGAAATTCGAATGTAATGACAAAGTAGTGCCAAAATGAATGGCTGAGATTGCTCCAAGGTTGTAAAAGTTGCGCATGTGAGAATGAGAGGAAAAGCGACCTGGGAAGAGGGGGGTGGGGTGGAGGGTAGGGGGGGGGGGGTGCGCTTGGGCGCATTGCAAACCATCCTTTCAGGTGTTGGCGCAGCCCCTAGTTATTATTATTATTATTATTATTATTATTATTATTATTATTATTATTATTATTATTATTATTATTATTATTATTATTATTTGGACACCGTGATAGCCCAGTGGTCAAGTTCTACCATCTGGGCCCTGTCGCCAGTTCGATTCCCGTCGGTGCCACCAGTATTTTCATTGAACCTACCCATCCGTCTGGACCAGTATTTTCATTGAACATACCGGCCCGTCTGGAAGTGTTGGAACTGCTCGTGCGGGGGTGTCATTAGAGCCTATCGTCAATTCTTCGTACTCCCCTCACGGGTGAGACGATGGAGGCGCATGTGCAGAAATGCATCAGCCATTGACAGAGAAGCACTATTATTATTATTATTATTATTATTATTATTAATAATATTCGATTCCCGTCGGTGCCACCAGTATTTTCATTGAACCTACCCATCCGTCTGGACCAGTATTTTCATTGAACATACCGGCCCGTCTGGAAGTGTTGGAACTGCCCTTGCGGGGGTGTCATTAGAGCTTATCGTCAATTCTTCGTACTCCCCTCACGGGTGAGACGATGGAGGCGCATGTGCAGAAATGCATCAGCCATTGACAGAGAAGCACTATTATTAATATTATTATTATTATTATTATCATTATCATTATTATTATTATTATTTCTGGGCCCTGTCGCCAGTTCGATTCCCGTCGGTGCCACCAGTATCTTCATTGAACATACCGGTCCGTCTGGAAGTGTTGGAACTGCTCGTGCGGGGGTGTCATTAGAGCCTATCGTCAATTCTTCGTACTCCCCTCACGGGTGAGACGATGGAGGCGCATGTGCAGATTTGCATCAGCCATTGACAGAGAAGCACTATTATTATTATTATTATTATTATTATTATTATTATTATTATTATTATTTGGACACCGTGATAGCCCAGTGGTCAAGTTCTACCATCTGGGCCCTGTCGCCAGTTCGATTCCCGTCGGTGCCACCAGTATTTTCATTGAACGTAACGATCCGTCTGGACCAGTATTTTCATTGAACATACCGGCCCGTCTGGAAGTGTTGGAACTGCCCTTGCGGGGGTGTCATTAGAGCTTATCGTCAATTCTTCGTACTCCCCTCACGGGTGAGACGATGGAGGCGCATGTGCAGAAATGCATCAGCCATTGACAGAGAGGCACTATTATTATTATTATTATTATTATTATTATTATTATTATTATATTATGGACACCGTGATAGCCCAGTGGTCAAGTTCTACCATCTGGGCCCTGTCGCCAGTTCGATTCCCGTCAGTGCCACCAGTATTTTCATTGAACATACCGGCCCGTCTGGAAGTGTTGGAACTGCCCGTGCGGGGGTGTCATTAGAGCCTATCGTCAATTCTTCGTACTCCCCTCACGGGTGAGACGATGGAGGCGCATGTGCAGATTTGCATCAGCCATTGACAGAGAAGCACTATTATTATTATATTATTATTATTATTAATGGTGGGGTGCACAGTATGGCACCCCACGGGAAGAGGAGGTGGTTGGGCCTCTTCCCACTGGTTTCGAGGCTATGTCGTTGTGTTGGCTCCGAGGCTATGTTGTTGCGTTGGTTCCGAGGCTATGTTGTTGTGTTGGTTCCGAGGCTCTGTTGTTGTGTGGGTTCCGAGGCTATGTCGATGTGGGTTCCGAGGCCATGTCGTTGTGTTGTTTTTTATAAGACATACACCACGTGGGATCAAAGGGGTATTTACATTCCGAGATCTAGGGGTGGTGACGGGTTTCGAGGCGTCCCAGACACTTACCACAAAACGTCCTCATGCGCTGGCAGACCGCATGAAATGTCTGCTACCCCTGTGAGTACCTCCATGCGGGACCTACCCAGTCTCGTGGAGCTCTCACGCGGGGAAGATCAATCATTTGTAGTTGATTTCCTGTAAGGTACCCGACACTGTGCGGGTAGTAGGGACTTCCTTTTGGGGCCTTCTATGCAGGATGGTTAGAGTCACTCTTCCCTCCCCAACATACTCACTGTAGTCCCTGTTGGGTCGAGGGATGGAGGCGCATGGCCCTCGGGCTCAGCCATGACAGATCAATATATATTATTATTATTATTATTATTATTATTATTATTATTTAGGGAGTACATAGGCCATCGGTCCTTTCCATGGGCTGATTGGTATAAAGCTCCTAGAGTAATGTTCTATGCCGTCACTTCCTTTATTCCACCGATTGGTGTGGAGACTTTCCTTATGGAATGGAGGACTGGATGCACATGGCCTTTTGGCTCAGCAATTGGCAGGAGATACACTATTATTATTATTATTATTATTATTATTATTATTGATGGAGGCGCATGTGCAGATTTGCATCAGCCATTGACAGAGAAGCACTATTATTATTATTATTATTATTATTATTATTATTATTATTATTATTATTATTATTATTATTATTATTATTCAGCCCCATGGCCTTACGGCGTTAAACTGTGTTGCCAACTCAAAACCATTTGGCGGATGATGCTGGGGAGGAGGGTCGTTGGGCGCCTGTCGAAGATCTTAAACTCCGCTATGCCGGTTGATAGCCCGTGGACCCAGCGGATACCAAATTGTTATGGGTGGGGTTTTGAGGTAGTTCTAGCAACCATGCTTGGTGTACGCACTTGCACATGCGGCAACGTTTTGCAAGAGGTTGTTGGGACTGCGGAATAACCTCGGCTTAGTGTAGTCTTGCCCTCAGGAGCTCCATCGGTGGCCCCTATAATCAGTCGAGAGACTGACTAGGTGGGGATGGAGCACCTCGAACAAGGGCATGGAGGCTCATGTATGGAAACGGATCGTGCCATCAGCTGCATCAGTATGCCTTAGAGGAAGTATATTATTATTATTATTATTATTATTATTATTATTATTCTGGAGGGGTGCACAAGATGGCACTCCATGGGAAGAGGAGGTGGTTGGGCCTCTCCCCACGAAGGTGACCGCTTGGGGAGGGCGGTCACCGGGATATGCGCAACTCTCAACTGGGCATTTACTCGGTAGGGGTTCGGCCAGGCAGGTTGTGGGGTTGTCTGTTGGATTGTTGGTTGGCTCGTTTTTCTTGGCTGTTGGTTTGGGTCTGGTTTCCTGGTTAGCCCATTTTCGCCGAATTTCCTGCCGAGTAAATGCCTGGGGGCTTCCAGTTCCGGTTTGGTGATCTTGTTGAGGTGAGCATTCGGAGGAAACAGTACCGAGATGGGTTGAAGATAGGATTCACATTGAGCCGAGATGGGGCTGAGTTGACCTGTTCCAACTCGGCTCCATTTCGGCTTCATGTTAATCCTATCTTCATCCTATCTGGGTTTTGTCTCCTCCCTATCTTCGCTTCTTCGGGGTTGCCTAACTGGAACACATGATGAGCGCACGTTGGAGAGGGGCTTCAGTCGGTCCCAATGCCTTGCCAGTGCCTTGCAGCGTTGCCGTGCCTTGCCCCATGCATTCACAACCTCCACCGTTGCATTTCTAACTGAGCAGCTTCGGCTGGGATTACTATACTTGTCTGTAAGACCCTATAGGTACCGCTAGGTTCGCGCCTTCTATACCCACGTGGGGGAAGGAGTTTCAGCGGCACGCCGTCCGATCTGGCTCCACTCGGGGACACCCGTACCTCATGATGTGTATTGTTAGGAGCAGCTGAAAGTCCATAAGGCATGAGAGTAGAGGCGTTGGCGATGCGATGGAGAGTGTGTGTAGTGCGTGAGGCAGGTTCTGGCGACGCTGGGGGGTGCTGGCGGGCGCCGAAGGGCACGAAGCGACGCGGCAGCGTCCAGTGACACCGGCGGAAATGCGTGTAGTGTGTGTTGCAGATACCGCCGATGCTATTTGCATGGACGGGCGCTTTCCTCGGCGTAAAGAGGCGCGGCGGTGATGGCCAGCGACATTGGCCGTCTACTACTCTCAATGGATTACAAATACGCGAAGCACGGAGCTACCACTGTGGCCCTTATGGGACAAGGTAGAATCGCCGAAGACCTGGACAATCCCCGTGGGAATGCCTCTTCGACGGGCTCTGGCCCGATGTCCCAGGATGGGAGGATGAGGGCTCGCGTATATGACGGAATTCCTGAACCACGTGGAGAGGCTATCTTAGCTGCGCCTCATCCTTCCTCCCCAAACCTGGCACACGGGTCGGCGCTTCAACATAAGGCGAGCGGCGCTATGTGGCAGATGGCACCGCCGCCTCGACGGTACCGGCGGGTAGATCGGTACGACAAGGACGGGCGTAATCTGATTGTCTGGGGGCTCTCAGAACGCGCCAATCTACAGGAGATCGCCTCCAAAATGAGCGGTCTTGGTCTGGTCGTCCCGGTAACGGAGTGGCAAGGCCAGCGAATGTCTCGTCACCTGGAGCTGGTCTACGAGGACGATGACAGCAGGCAGACGGCGTTGCAGCAACTCAAACATCTCAAATTCTTCGGCAGAGGGGTCAATGTGGCCCTTGGGCGCAGGTTCAGGGACAGGGAACGTGTCCGAAGGCTTATTCGCATCCATCTGCGTGGGGAAGCGGCGGTCCGGAAGGAGGAAGCTGCGACGGGATATCGCGTCTTGCCTCTGCATGAAGAATGTGTCGATGATGTGCAGGTGGTGTCTTCGGAATTGGCTGCCGATGCACCTAAGTGTGTGTCTGAGTGTGCTGATATGCATGTGGTGCCCCTGCATTCGGCGGCCAGTGCAGTGGGGGACCAACCTGCGCAAGCACCTGCAGAGGGGGGCAGCACGAGGGCGGAAGCCAAGCGCGGCCGTCGGGTCCGGAAACGAGCCAAGAAGCACCGCTCCAAGCAGTTCGATACCGGCTTCAAGCTACTCGTCGCGAGTCACAACTGGCATGGTAAAACGGGATACGACAACGTAGGCACGGCGGAATGGGCATCATTCTACAAGCACGAGGGCTGGCTAGTCATCGGGGCTCAGGAGCACCGCATGGGCAAGAAGCAACTTTCCAAATGCAGCCTGGATGGATTCCGGATTTTTGGAAAACCTGCGGAGGTCAGCGAGAAAAATCGCTGCAAGGGTGGGGTTCTATTCGCGGTGGCTAACTTCCTTGGTCCGTATTGCAACCTGGTGTCAGCCCCCGTCGACCACCGGCAGCAAGTGTGGCTGCGTATCGCCTCGGGTGTTACCGGCGCTCAGGATATCTATGTGGGCAACGGCTACTTTCCCCAGGAAACGCAGGAAGAAGAGTCGTCAGAGGCGTATGCGGCCTGGCAGGCAGCTATAGCTTTTTTTGGAGCCAAAGGTCTTGTGGTCACGGTGGCGGATGCCAACGCGAAGCTCGGGCCGGCATGCAGCCGAAAAGAGGAGGGCATCGTCGGTCAGCACGGGGAGGTCGATGATAAGGGAGCACCGGTACGTTCGGAGAACGGCAAGAGACTCGCGGCTGTCCTCGTCGCTACGGGCCTGCGAAATCTGAGCGGCTTCTCGTGCCCAGTGGAAGGGTCCTACTGGTGGTCCCGGCGTGAGCAGCGCGGCATGGGCACAGGCAAGCACCTTCTCGATTACATCTGCGCGTCGCCTGGCTTGGCATCTGGAGCAAAGTTCGGAGTATGCGAAGATGATCTTGATACGGACCACAAGGCAGTATGGGCCGAACTGACGTGGAGCGGCCAGCGCCGGCCAAAGCGGGCTGCGAAACCTTACATGTCCTTTCGTGTTGATAAGCTTATTGGTGCTGGTGTCTCGGGTAATGATCACGCTGCGAAGCAAGCGCTGGATTATCTACGCGACAAGTTCGATGACGTATTCCAGCATTGCCTACAGAAGCTTGGAGTGCATCAGCTGCCTGAGCTTGACCTATCGGGTGGTGCCGACAGCCAACGGCTGGTAGATGACGTCACCGAGCGAGTGGCGCAGTCCTTCCGAATGGCGGCGCACCGGGTCCTTGGCTCCAGATGTATACGACCCCGTTTCACCAACAATTGGTTCGACGGGGAGCTAAAGGAGCTCATTCAACAGCGCCGGGAGGCCTACGCAGCATACAGGAGGGATGAATCGAATGCGGAAGCCCGTCTGAATTGGCTACGGCTCCGCAAGCAAATTCGGAAGGCAACTCGGGCCAAGAAGTCCGCCTCCTTCAAGCAAGTGCAGGAAGAAGCGGTCAAATGTCAACGCGAGCAATCCTCAAAGCGCTTTTGGCTACTCGCGAAGCGGCTTGGCGGGGCACGCAGAACGAAGGTCTCCGCGCCGGTGCAAAGGGAGGATGGCTCACTGGCGTGTACGCTGCCGGAAAAGGTCGCTCGGTGGGAGGAATTTCGGAAAAATTCGGTGAAGCCACGGGAAAATCCGGCAAGTGCGGCTGTTGTGGTGGAGTGCTGTGCAGAAGCAGGCTCGCTGGAGTGGGAGGAAGCCGAAGCTAAGCGGCAGTTCCACTGGAACGATCGCTTCAGAGATGAGGTGGCCCGGGCTATGAAGGAGCACGTAGTAGGTGAAGACACTTGCGAAGAGCTGGACAAGCCGTTCACGCAAGAGGAGGTCCTTGCAAGGCAACGTGCCCTGAATAACCACAAAGCTTGTGGCGAGGACAAAGTGAAGAACGAGATGCTCAAGTATGGCGGCGCCTACATCAATGGCTACTTAACGCAGTACTTCAACTGGATTCGAGAAGCCGAGAGGACTCCAAAAGCTTGGGGCAAGGGAATCATCGTCAATATCCCCAAGGGTGGGGATCCTACGGATCCTGACAACTGGAGGGATATCTCGATTATTAGTTGCCTTGGTAAGCTGTATCTGTCCTTATTAGCTACTCGTCTAACGCTCTTCGTGGATGGCCCGGATAAGCTACGTCCAGAGCAGGGAGGCTTCCGCCCGGGGCGTCGCACTACGGATCAGGTCTTTACCCTTTGGCAGAGGTTGAAGGGGCGTCAGCAGCAGAAGCGGGAGTCGTATGTCCTGTTCGTCGATCTACGCAAGGCTTTCCCGTCTGTTTGGAGAGATGGTCTATTTGAGAGGCTCTGGAAGCTGGGTGTAAGGGGCAAGTTCTGGCGCACGCTACGCAGGTGCTACGAGCAGACTTCGTCGCAAGTGCTAGTTGATGGAGCACTCACCCCCGAAGTACTGGAGGGTGTAGGCGTCCAACAGGGGTCCCCTCTCTCTCCCACACTCTTCAACGTCTTTATGGATGAGCTGTGTGATCGGCTGGCGAGTGCCCTCAAGATCACGGATGTGAAGCGGCTGAACGACATCAAGGCACTTCTATACGCGGACGACGTGGCCCTCATCGCTCACAGTCGCACCGAGCTCCAGAAGATGGTCAATGTTGTGGCCAAGTTCGCGGAAGATTACCGGCTGGAAGTCAACTTGAAGCCCGGCAAGACGGAAATCATGCCCATTTACACGTCGAGCAAGGCGAAACGACCAAGTATCAGGGAGCGAGGTGAGCCCGTGGTGTGGTTTCGCGACCAGAAGCTTTGTGTCACCAGTCAGTACAAGTACCTGGGAGTGGTTATCACCGACGACCTGAAGTGGAAGGAGCAGGCCCTGCGGGCTACGCGTGTCACTGAAGTCGCCACCGCAGGTTGGTACTCTTTGTGGTGTGCAGGTGAGATACAAGCTAGGTATCGTCTCATGTGCTGGAATCAACTTGTGGGGGCCAAGCTGAAGTACGCCTTCGATGTCTGGCGTGCCCCCGTATCGCAGCTCACCAAGCTGGAGGCAGCAATGCTGCGCCCCATGAGGATGATTCTCGGCATCAGCCCTAAGACAAGCAAGTGGATTACACTCTTTCTGGCGCGCTCTTTGAGTGCGGAGCGTTTGCGGCGGGCGGCGCAACTGAAGTTCTATGGACGGCTGCGTGTTCTACCGGAGAAGCGATTTCCTGTCATCGCATCTCAAGTCAAATCCGACTGGACTGCGGAGGCCGAAGGCGCTATCAGGGACTCAATGGATCTACAACAAGGGCTTCAGGAGCTCCTAAATAGCTCAGAGAAGGACCTCGAGGGTTGGAGTTCGACTGTGGACAAGTGGGCCCTTCAGCAGGACGTCAAGATGGTGCAGCAACTGATGTGGGACAAGCGAGAGGCAGGCAGCGATCTTACTGATGGCCTGCGAGTCATCCTAAGACAAGTCTTTGGAACTAAGGAGTTCCCAAGATGGGTAGCCCTTGATGATGCGCATTATAATCTGCTTCGGAGAAGGTTGCTCAGCTGCAACAACCGCCTTCGGTTGTACCGCAGCAAGTTGGTCAGTGGCATGTCCCCTCGCTGCTTCTGTTGTCATGATGATGTCAATGAGTCCCTTGCGCACTTCTTATGGGATTGCCCCATGCATGAGGGGAGACGTAAGCAGCTGTTGCTGAGTATGCAGAGGCTCGGTGGCATGGCTGTGGGGGCTGCTGAGGGGGATGGAGGGAGTGAGGAGGGTGGTGAGGTCGTAGGCGGTGAGGTTGTGGTGGAGGATGTGTTGCTTGGGCGGGAGCGGGAGGGCTCTGTGCGGCAGGGTTGGGATGATATGTCGCCTGTGGATCAATCACGATTGTTTTGTAAGTTTTTTCAGGGGAAGTCGCGCTTCCGCAGTAACTTTAGGCTTGCTGCGTTGTTAGGGGTTACAGCGTTGCGTCCCCCTCCAAAGTTGGATGTGTTGTTTGGATCATATGTGTCTGAGTGTTGGTCTGCTAGGGAGGGTAAAAGGGAGGAGCTTGGGGTGGAGGATGGGGGCGAGGAGGTGATTGACCTCACTGAGGTTCCATCAGCTTCTGTCCCACCCTCTCCCCCAAGTGACGTTGATGTTGCGCGGCGCGGCCGTCCGCGCAGAGTGGACGTCCTGGCTAGAGAGAGGGGTTCGGGAGCGCAGCGTAGTGTCTCGGAGTTCTTCTCTTCAGCTAACACCCTCGCATCTAGCTCTTCATGCACTTCACAGCCCCCATCTGCCCCTGCTGTTGCTGTTGCTGCTATGTCTGTTTGGTGTTCTGACAATGCGTTGGGATCGGCTGACCCCGGTGACCCAATGGAGGCACATGTCCAGGATCTGGATCTGATGCTATAGTCTGAGGAAGCCTATTATTATTATTATTATTATTTGCGGAATAACCTCGGCTTAGTGCAGTCTTACCCTCAGGAGCTCCATCGGTGGCCCC
>WBZZ01002061.1:60000-62500 GCA_019918135.1 Paulinella micropora
TAGGAGCTTTATACCAATCAGCCCATTGAAAAGGACCAATGGCCTATGTACTCCCTGATAATAATAATAATAATAATAATAATAATAAATAAATAAATAAATAAATAAATAAATAAATAAATAAATAAATAATAAATAATGATAATAAATAATAATAATAATAATAGTGCTTCTCAGTGAATGGCGAATGCATTTTTGCACATGTGCCTCCATCGTCTCACCCGCGAGGGGAGTACGAAGATTTGACGATAGGCTCTACTGACACCCCCGCAAGGCAGCTCCAAGCCTTCCAGACAGACCAATACTTTCAAAGAAAATATCCTTTGAAAATACTGGCACCGACGGGAATCGAACTGGCGACAGGTCCCAGATGGTAGACCTTAACCACTGGGCTATCGCGGTGCCACAATAATAATAATAATAATAATAATAATAATAATAATAATAATAATAATAGTGCTTCTCTGTCAATGGCTGATGCATTTCTGCACATGCGCCTCCATCGTCTCACCCGCGAGGGGAGTACGAAGAATTGACGATAAGCTCTAATGACACCCCCGCAAGGGCAGTTCCAACACTTCCAGACGGGCCGGTATGTTCAATGAAAATACTGGTCCAGAAATAGACCGGTATGTTCAATGAAAATACTGGTGGCACCGACGGGAATCGAACTGGCGACAGGGCCCAGATGGTAGAACTTGACCACTGGGCTATCACGGTGTCCATAATAATAATAATAATAATAATAATAATATTAATAAAACTATTCACAAAGAAGGCACGGAGTGTGTGTACGATAGAGAGACACAGAGAGGCAAAGAGAGGAGAGAGAGAGAGAGAGAGAGAGAGAGAGAGAAGAGGGAGTTGGGAGTGAGAAAGAGAAAAGGGAGTGGGAGAGAGCAAGTCGAGAGAAAGGAGGGATGGGGAGAGATAACAGGAAAAGGCTAGCTAACCCATTGCTGTGCCTCGCGCTGCGGCATGAAGTGTCCCAGCGACGTCACCATGAAGGCGCGCGCCTCGCGGTTCAGCCGGGCCTGCGCCGACAGCACTAAAGCCTCGCGTCCGGCCTCTGCCTGCCCGGTCTGGCCTGCCGGCTGATCTTCTGGCTTAGCAATGTTAGCAAAGCCCTGTGGTTGGTCTGGTTCAGCCTTGTCTAGCTGTTCGCTGTGGTCAGAGTCGTTAGCAGAAGTGAGATGGAGAACGGAAGGCCCGAAGCTTTTGATGACGAGCTCTTCCAGGTTGTGAAGAACCTGCCGTGCACAGGGCCGAAGACAAAGCAACGAGGAGGAGAAGAAGAGGAAAAGCGACGCAGAACACATACGCAGCCACACGAATGAGAAAAGCGATGGAGGAAAAAGGGAAAGAAAGAAAGAAAGAACGAAAGAAAGAAAGAAAGAACAGAAATGTAAACAGAGAAGACATGAGGCACAAACATACAGTCCTTCAACTTGCTGTCTCTACATACTATTTAAAACACGCATATACACGAACAGATACTATTTCATATCCGTCTTTCTACCCCCCCCCCCCTCCCCCCCCTCTTTACCTCTATTGAGCGCTGCCTTCCATTTCTTTGTCGCTCTCATTTTTCTCTGGCTTGCTTACTTCTGTTCATTTTCTTCTTTTGCTCCCCCCACCTTCCCCCCCCCCCCCTCCAAAATCAGCAAACTTTTGTTTCATCGTTCTCCATCAATTTCATGATTCCTCTGACAACGCTGAAGCCATCGTTTGAAAGCTCAGGACAGAGCTTTCAAATGACATGCTAATCATTTTCGTGTCTCAAATACTGATGAAAAACCGTTCAAAAGTGGTGCTGCACCCCGCCCCCCCCCCCCCGCCCGCCTGTTTCTCTCTTGCGCGTCTTCTGCCTCAGCGTTCTCTGTATATATCTGTATCTGCCTTTATCTACCTACCTTCCTATCTACCTATCGTAAGTAAGTAAGTAAGTAAGTAAGTAAGTAAGTAAGTAAGTAAGTAAGTAAGTAAGTAAGTAGTATGTATGTATGTATGTATGTATGTATCTGTGTGTGTGTGTCGACCGTTGCGCGGAGAAGGGGGTCCAGCTGGAGGGGCAGGTTGGTCACATCCACCGAGGGCGCTATATCGACGCAAGAGAGGAAGAGAGAGAGAGAGAGAGAGAGAGAGAGCGAGATAGAGAGAGAAAGAGTGCGAGGGAGGAAGAGAGGGAGAGAGGGAGATAGAGATAGATAGGAGAAAGAAATAGATAGGAGAGAGAGAGAGAAAGAGAGGGAGAAAGAGAGAGAGAGAGGGGGGGGGGTGGGGAGAGGTCAGGAGAGTGGGCGCGATGCGAATTCGCCTTGTTTGGACCAGAAGGAGATGGAGATGGCCGGGTCATTCCAGTTGAGAGAGAAGAAAGAGAGAAGGTTGCCTTGCCTTGTTTGGTCCAGGAGATAGTTGGCCAGGTCGACAAAGTGGAGAAAGAAAGAAAGAAAGAAAGAAAGAAAGACAGTGAGAGAGAGATAGATAGATAGTATAGATA
>WBZZ01002061.1:75000-77500 GCA_019918135.1 Paulinella micropora
ACTTTTCGCCAAGTTGATTTCGATCCTCCACGTATCACAAAACGAACGCACCACTTCGATCATAGCGTTCAGCTCCTCCGGCGATTCCGCGAGCATGACGACATCGTCTGCGTAGAGCAAACTCCGCAGCTGTCGTCAGAGAGCCAGACCCTCGGGATTGTATGCCAGCCCTTTGCACTGTTCCGCCAACATTTCAGCAAGTGCGTCAATGAAGATAAGGAACAGGACAGGAGAGAGGGGGTCTCCTTGGCGAACTCCTTGTGACACAGGGACGGGGTTGGGTCAGGCAGCCGTCTACGAGGACTCGCATGCCTGAATGATGCGCCAGGCCCGTCCACGAATTCCACTTTGCCACAGTCGTTCCCACAAGCCATCTTGCCAAAGGGTATCAAACACCTTGCGGAAGTCCACGAAGAACAGATACGTACTGCGTTTCGATAGCCTCCTGCGTACCAGAGCCTCGTGCAATGAGATTATTTGGTCCGTTGAACCGGTTCGGACGAAAGCCGTTCCTCTGACAGTTTCCCTTCCACGAAAGCCAGACAGACGACTAGCCCACAGACTGAGATAGAGCTTTCCCAGACAGCTCATGAGAGCGATGTCTCGGTAGTTCCCCAAATCAGCTGGGTCCCCGTCTTTGTAGAGGTTGACAAGTGTGCCCATCGCCTAGTCGTCAGGCGTTGTCTCAATATCCCGAAGGAAGTTGAACACCCTCAGGAGGAGTTGGCGCATGGTGACGCCACGGCACTTGAACATTTCGTTCCGAGTTTCGTCGCTGCCACACGCCTTGCCGAACTGGGCCTTTTCTAAGCACTTTCCAGCTCCACCATTGTGAACTCACCGTCAAGGTCGATCTCAGCTTGTGCAACAGAGTCCCGGAGGTGCTCCGCCATACGCGCCTCGATTGTGGTCCGAAAAGTTTCGTCAAAGGAGGGGTTTTGCAGAGGGGCGCCTAGTTTGGCCCTGTACCTGGTTACCGTGTCCAATCTCTCGGTCTGCGTAGTCGCCATGGTACCGTACCCTCTTGCGCCTGAGGATCGCTCGGCGGGGGCAGCGTAGTTTCACATAGACAGGCCGGTGATCTGATTCCAGGTCCCCGGTATCTACCCCAAAGAGCGCGCTCTTCTTTCCTGTGGGGAACAGCCGGGGGATGACTACGATGTAGTCAAGGGCCGAGTCCGCCAGGCCCACCTCCCCTTCTGTCGTGACTACCTGCATTCTCGTTGCGTGTCCACGCTCCGAGCCCGGAGCTTTAAAGTGACCGTTGAGGGCCACTATGTCATTCTGGGAGATCAGCTCGGCGAGTAGTCGGCCATTGTCGGTGCGCTTGACATTATAGTCGAAGCTCCCTAGCAGGCCCTGCTCCCGCTCAGTCGTGGGGGGTCCGAGTTTGGCATCCATGTCGCCCAAGACTATGACCTCCCCCCGGCTCCTGTACAGCGCTACCATCTCTGATAGCGCCACCCAGGCAGCTTCTCTCTCTTCACGTCTGGCTGACTCTTGCGGCATGTACGCCGAGAGTACGTAGGTGTCTTCTTCCCCTCGTGTTCCCGCTGCAATGCGAATCCCGTGGAAATGAGGATTCCCCTGTTCCAGAGATTCTACGTAGGGCACAAGGTGGAGACCGACCAAGAAGCCAGTCCCCGATTTGTGCCCCAGCGCCGGCGCCCCCAACCAGCTGTAGTTCTTGGCCCGAAGTTTACCCATGGCCGCTTCCGAGAGGTTGTGCTCCTGCACTGCTACAATGTCATAGCGGCGCAAGTTATAGTGCACTTCCCGCTCCGCGATGCATTCCAAGGCTTTTCCGTTCCAGTGCGTTGCAACTTTAAACACGAAGGGTGTTGGCTGCGTCCTCGCCTTCTTCTGCTGCCCCTTGCGTTCAGGTATCGCCGTCGCTGGGTCATCCGCAAGAGGTGTGTCCGATGGCGGTATGGGCTCAATCGGCAGCTTTTCAAAAGGATTAGCTTGTGGTGCGAAGTTGTTAGGTAGGTCAACGGTGCGCTTGGCGCGCGCCTTGCTCTCGACGCCGCGGACCGCCCATTGAGTGCGCCGTCGCGCTCCCAGTGTGCGACCCCAGCAGGCATGGAACTTTCGCTCCTTCCCCCAATCCATAAGGCTCAGCATGCTCTCCTCCCGCTCTTACCTTGAGGGGAAGGTCACTTGGACGTGGGCCCCTGCCCCAGCGCCCACATGGGTGAGCTGAACCTTGAACCCTGCTTGGCAGAGGGTTCTTCCAAGGGTCTTCAAGCAGCAGGTTGAAGGAAACCCCAACAGAATTGCACTGCGGAGGTCCACTTCATTCTGTTTGCGTCGTCTCCGGCGCGTCCCAGCGGTTTCCCATTCCTCACCACCGGGATCCGGGTTGGGGGCTTGGTCCCGCTCCCCCTCCTCGTCACTTCTCTGCCCTGGACCGCTTAGGAGGGGAGCGCAGAGACGTAATTTCACCATTACAGATCATCGCACGCCCACGCTTGGTCCCCAACTTCACGGAGGACCGAGG
>WBZZ01002061.1:82500-97500 GCA_019918135.1 Paulinella micropora
AATAATAGTAATAATATTAATAATAATAATAATAATAATAATAATAATAATAATAATAATAATAATAATAGTGCGGTGCTTCTCAGTCAATGGCGAATGCATTTCTGCACATGTGCCTCCATCGTCTCACCCGCGAGGGGAGTACGAAGATTTGACGATAGGCTCTACTGACACCCCCGCAAGGCAGCTCCAAGCCTTCCAGACAGACCAATACTCTCAAAGAAAATATCCTTTGAAAATACTGGCACCGACGGGAATCGAACTGGCGACAGGTCCCAGATGGTAGACCTTAACCACTGGGCTATCGCGGTGCCACCAATAATAATAATAATAATAATAATAATAATAATAATAATAATAATAATAATAATAATAATAATAATAATAATAGTGCTTCTCTGTCAATGGCTGATGCAAATCTGCACATGCGCCTCCATCGTCTCACCCGTGAGGGGAGTATGAAGAATTGACGATAGGCTCTAATGACACCCCCGCAAGGGCAGTTCCAACACTTCCAGACGGACCGGTATGTTCAACGAAAATACTGGTGGCACCGACGGGAATCGAACTGGCGACAGGGCCCAGATGGTAGAACTTGACCACTGGGCTATCACGGTGTCCATAATAATAATAATAATAATAATAATAATAATAATAATAATAATAATAATAATAATAATAATAGTGCTTCTCTGTCAATGGCTGATGCATTTCTGCACATGCGCCTCCATCGTCTCACCCGTGAGGGGAGTACGAAGAATTGACGATAAGCTCTAATGACACTCCCGCAAGGGCAGTTCCAACACTTCCAGACGGGCCGGTATGTTCAATGAAAATACTGGTCCAGAAATAGACCGGTATGTTCAATGAAAATACTGGTGGCACCGACGGGAATCGAACTGGCGACAGGGCCCAAATGGTAGAACTTGACCACTGGGCTATCACGGTGTCCATAATAATAATAATAATAATAATAATAATAATAATAATAATAATAATAATAATAATAATAATAATAATAATAATATGTATGTATGTATGTATCGTCTGCCAATTGCTGAGCCAAAAGGCCATGTGCATCCAGTCCTCCATTCCATAAGGAAAGTCTCCACACCAATCGGCAGAATAAAGGAAGTGACACTCTAGGAGCTTTATACCAATCAGCCCATGGAAAGGGACCGATGGTAATAAAGGAAGTGACGGCATAGAACATTACTCTAGGAGCTTTATACCAATCAGCCCAAAAGGGACCGATGGCCAATAATAATAATAATAATAGTTATAATAATAATAATAATAATAATAATACTATATCTGAGGCGTACTGATGCAGCTAATGGCATATCCTCAACGGACATAAGCCTCCAATACCCTTGTTCGAGGTCCTCCACCCCCCCGTGTCAGTCTCTCGCCTGATGATCGGGGCCACCGATGGAGCTCCTGAGGGCAAGACTGCACTAAGCCGAGGTTATTCCGCAGTCCCAGCAACCTCTTGCAAGACGTCACCGAATGTGCAAGTGCATACACCAAGCGCGGTTGCTAGAGCTGCCTCGAAACCCCACCCATAACAATCTGGTGTCTGCTGGGTCCTGGGCTATCAACCAGCATATGCGGAGTTTAAGATCTTTTACGCGCGCAACGACCCTCCTCCCCAGCATCTACCACCAAAGGGTTATAAGTTGGCGTCACAGTTTAACGCCTTGGGGCCATTGGGCTGGAACTCTGTTTAGCAAGTGTGACTAGGTTTTTTCATCGGGATTTTCCTCAAATATGTCACAGTCAACACTCCAAGGCAGATTTACTATATCTGAGGCGTACTGATGCAGCTAATGGCATATCCTCAACGGACATAAGCCTCCAATACCCTTGTTCGAGGTCCTCCACCCCCCCGTGTCAGTCTCTCGCCTGATGATCGGGGCCACCGATGGAGCTCCTGAGGGCAAGACTGCACTAAGCCGAGGTTATTCCGCAGTCCCAGCAACCTCTTGCAAGACGTCACCGAATGTGCAAGTGCATACACCAAGCGCGGTTGCTAGAGCTGCCAATAATAATAATAATAATAATAATAACTAGGGGCTGCGCCAATACTGACATGATGGTTTACCGGTGCGCTTCGCGCACCAAACCCCGCCAGCCCCTTCTTATCACTTTTTGGAGTGCCCACAAGCCCCCCCCCCCCCCCCTCCCTCCCCCTTTCCCTTCGACAGGGTACGTTGAATTGCCGGAGGTGCCGCAAAGGGCGCCTGGCAAAAAACCTCAATTTTCAGGTACGTACAAACTCAGGGCTCCCCCGGACCCCCCCTTTCCCTTCGACAGGGTACGTTGAATTGCTGGAGGTGCCGCAAAGGGCGCCTGGTGGCAAAAAACCTCAATTTTCAGGTGTGGGTGCCACCCGCGACCAAAAGGGGTACGTACAATCGCCAGGCTGGGGTTCCCGGGGGGAGGGCCCCCCGGATCCCCCCCTGCCCTGTCGACAGGGTACGTTCAATTGCCGGAGGCACCGGCAAGTACTGCCAAAAAACAAGAAATTTTCGCATTCAGGACACTCCCCTAACGCAGATATTTGCGTGAATGCCAAAAAAATTATACCAGCATCAAGATCGAGTCTGGGGCTAACCACCCTGCCAATATGAGCTCCCAACTCCTCCTCGTTCCCACAAACCATGATTTGTTCCGATGGGGGTGCAAAAAAAGGCCCAAAAAACAAGGAAATCTGGCATTCAGGACACTCCCCTAACGCAAATATTTGCGTGAATTCCAAAAAAATTATATCAGCATCAACATCGAGTCTGGGGCTAACCACCCTGCCAATATGAGCTCCCAACTCATCCTCGTTCCCAAAAACCATGATTTATTGCGAGGGGGGGGTGCAAAAAAAGGCCAAAAAAAACGAATTTTGGCATTCAGGACACTGCCCTAACGCAAATATTTGCGTGAATTCCAAAAAAAATATACCAGCATCAACATCGAGTCTGTGGCTAGCTACCCTGCCAATATAAGCTCCCAACTCCTCCTCATTCCCACAAACCATGATTTATCCCGACAGGGGTGCGAAAATGCGGGTGGGTGGGGGGTACACAACTTTCATTTTCCCCCTCCCCCCAAACCCCCCACCCCCTACTCCAACACCTTTCAGGAACAATAATAATAATAACTAGGGGGCTGCGCCAACACCTGAAATGATGGTTTCGCTTCGCGCACCGCCCCCCCCCCCCCCCCCCTCCCCTCCCCCCCTTCCCCTCGGGCTGGGGTTCCCGGGGGGAGGGCCCCCCGGACCCCCCCTTCCCCGTCGACAGGGGACGTTCAATTGCCGGAAGTACCAGCAGAACGCAAGTGTAAGCTCTGGTGGCGCAATAACCTCAAATCTCTGGTTTTTGTGCGGCACCAAATTTTTTGGATCTCCGGAGAGAGCTCACCGAGAGGTGTCGGGTACACCAAACATCAGCTTCCAACTCCCTCTGGTGTGCGCGAACGGCGCCTGGTGGCGAAAAAACCTGGATTTTCCTGTTTTTACGCCCCCGGCACCACAATTTTTGTATGTTCGAAGAGAGTTCATCGAGAAGTGTCAGATACACCAAATATCAGCCGCTAAATCCCTCTGGTGTGCGCAAACGGCGCCTGGTGGCAAAAAGTCCTCAAATTTTTTGTTTGGGTGCCACCCGCGACCAAAACAGGTACGTACAATTGCAGGGTTGGGGTTCCCGGGGGGAGGGGCCCCCGGACCCCCCCCCCTGCCCCGTCGACAGGGTACTTTCCATTGCCGGAGGTACCGGCAAGTACTCCAAAAAACAAGGAATTTTCGCATTCAGGACACTCCCCTAACGCAAATATTTGCGTGAATTCCAAAGAAGTACATCAGCATCAACATCGAGTCTGGGGCTAGCCACCCTGTCAATATGAGCTCCCAACTCCTCCTGCACAAACCATGATTTATTCCGACGAGGGTGCAGAAAATAGGCTAAAAAAAACAAGGAATTTTCGCATTCAGGACACTCCCCTAACGCAAATATTTGCGTGAATTCCAAAAAAATTATACCAGCATCAACATCGAGTCTGGGGCTAACCACCCTGCCAATATGCTCCCAACTCCTCCTGGTTCACACTAACCATGATTTATTCCGACAGGGGTGCGAAAAAAAACAAGGAATTTCGGCATTCAGGACACTCCCCTAACGCAAATACTTGCGTGAATTCCAAAAAAATCATATCAGCATCAACATCGGGTCTGGGGCTAGCCACCCTGCCAATATGAGCTCCCAACTCCTCGTTCCCACAAACCATGATTTATTCCGACAGTTGTGCGGAAATGTGGGGGGTTGGGGGGGGGGTGGGGGGTACACAATTTTGATTTTCCCCCTCCCCCTACTCCCATCTTTCAGGGATAACAATAATATCGTAGCTTATGAATATAATGAGGAGATAAAGGAAGAAAAACGCGCACTTCCGCCTCCTTTTAAGCTTGCCCACACTAGTATAGAATTAATGCATAAAACCATGAATGACATGCAGAGAGACAAGGCGGAAGACATATATAAGATCAAACCTGCTATGGTGCAAGATATGCGGGATTACCTCGCACCTATCCTCACCGAGCTATTTAATCAAGCGGTAGACAATAAACATTACCCTGACGCGCAGCATTCCTAGTAACTACCGCCCGATCTCACTATTACCTATTGTTCCTAAAATTTTCGACATCATAATGAATAAACAACTTATGACGCACCTCCTCCACCATAATATTACATCGCATACCCAATATGCCTTCCGCCCTGACTCATCTACAACTATGACTATACAGACAATCATCTACAACTATAACTATACAGACAATCATGAACAAGATAAATAGCACATAAAAATAAGCACGACCTAATCCTAGCACTTACATAGATCTTTCAAAGGCCTATGATACGGTCGCTCACGATAAACTAGTATGTAAATTTAAACATAGCTTCAACTTCTGTGATAATACCCTTACCTTCTTTACCTCTTACTTTACCAACAGGACACAACAAGTCCACACCCAATATGCCCGCTCGCAACCGCGAACGATAACGCATGGAATTCCACAATGCAGTACTCTATCGACTACACTCTTCCTCCTATACATAAATTATATAACCCGGCACATCACCAATGGACACAGTCTATACATATGCTGATGACACCACACTGGTGGTCCAGCCAACTAGCGCAACCCTGCAAATAAACGCGCAGTACACTATAGACAGCCTTATCAGGTACTTCCATGCCAATAACCTTGTCCCGAACCCAACTAAAACCCAATATACGATTTTCCATAAGCATCCTTTCAACATCCACCTCGCAATTAATAGTCAGGTGATAGAGCAATGCCAACAAGCGAAGCTTCTTGGCATAGTCCTACACTGTAACCTTAAACACCACCAACAAGTCCACCACGTAATTACCAAAATCTACAATATGGTCCAAATCCTAGCTTATGCGAATAAGCTTCTACCTACCCATACCTTAAAACAGCTTTACTACTTCCATGTATACCCGCACCTCATATGCAACATAAGTATATGGGGCACCACGCAAGACAAAACCAAAAAATATATACAAGCCCTGGTCAACATCCATAAACGCATAATACGCTTACTGCTACAAGCAGCCCCGCGCTCCCATACTGCGCCGTTACTGCATAAATTACAACTCCTAGACCAATATAACCTTTATACATTCAGAGTTTGCACACACCCATATATACACTCACCAAAAATGAAGCATCAACCTATGCACGATAATAATTACACTAGCACTAGCACCACGCATACCCATCGAACCAGATATTCTCTTAAACGCAAATTATACATAGACAGAAACGATCCGCACTTCACGCGGACTAATGCTAAAATCTACGTGTTGCCTGATAATATTTTTCGCATAACCAAACAAAGCCAATACAAAAAAGAACTTAAGAAATATTTATTAACTAACAGGCTCGCAGCGCCGGACTCTAAATATATTAATAACTACCCCAGACACTGGTCACTGCCTCGATCAGCGATTTGCTTTAGGCAATAGCTGTTAGCAGTATCTCCATGAGTTATAATTGTACAATTATCTCTCTAAATAAAAAGAATCCAAGAATCCAAGAAGAAGAAGAGGGAAGAAGAAGAAGAAGAAGAAGAAGAAGAAGAAGAAGAAGAAGAGGAGGAGGAGGAGGAGGACAAGGACAAGGAGAAGGAGAAGGAGAAGTGGAGGAGGAGGAGGAGGAGGAGAAGAAGAAGAAGAAGAAGAAGAAGAAGAAGAGGAGGAGGAGGAGGAGGAGGAGGAGGAGGAGGAAGAAGAAGAAGAAGAAGAAGAAGAAGAAGCAGAAGAAGAAGAAGAAGAAGAAGGAGAAGAAGAAGAAGAAGCAGAAGAAGGAGAAGAAGGAGAAGAAGAAGAAGAAGCAGAACAAGAAGAAGAAGAAGAAGAAGAAATATTAACTGAAGGGCACAGTTAAGATTTCATTCTCATTTGGATCTCCTTCCCTAACTCTCCGACCATATACACATATCGTAACCATACATATGGCATATTATTATTATTATTATTATTATTATTATTATTATTATTATCATTATTTTGGACACCGTGATAGCCCAGTGGTCAAGTTCTACCATCTGGGCCCTGTCACCAGTTCGATTCCCGTCGGTGCCACCAGTATTTTCATTGAACATACCGGCCCGTCTGGAAGTGTTGGAACTGCCCGTGCGGGGGTGTCATTAGAGCCTATCGTCAATTCTTCGTACTCCCCTCACGGGTGAGACGATGGAGGCGCATGTGCAGATTTGCATCAGCCATTGACAGAGAAGCACTATTATCATTATTATTATTATTATTGCCCAGTGGTCAAGTTCTACCATCTGGGCCCTGTCGCCAGTTCGATTCCCGTCGGTGCCACCAGTATTTTCATTGAACATACCGGTCCGTCTGGAAGTGTTGGAACTGCCCGTGCGGGGGTGTCATTAGAGCCTATCGTCAATTCTTCGTACTCCCCTCACGGGTGAGACGATGGAGGCGCATGTGCAGATTTGCATCAGCCATTGACAGAGAAGCACTATTATTATTATTATTATTATTATTATTATTATTATTATTTGTCGCCAGTTCGATTCCCGTCGGTGCCACCAGTATTTTCATTGAACATACCGATCCGTCTGGACCAGTATTTTCATTGAACATACCGGCCCGTCTGGAAGTGTTGGAACTGCCCTTGCGGGGGTGTCATTAGAGCTTATCGTCAATTCTTCGTACTCCCCTCACGGGTGAGACGATGGAGGCGCATGTGCAGAAATGCATCAGCCATTGACAGAGAAGCACTATTATTATTATTATTATTATTATATTATTATTATTATTATTAGTGGCACCGCGATAGCCCAGTGGTTAAGGTCTACCATCTGGGACCTATCGCCAGTTCGATTCCCGTCGGTGCCAGTATTGTCAAAGGATATTTCCTTTGAAAGTATTGATCTGTCTGGAAGGCTTGGAGCTGCCTTGCGGGGATGTCAGTAGAGCCTATCGTCAAATCTTCGTACTCCCCTCGCGGGTGAGACGATGGAGGCACATGTGCAGAAATGCATTCGCCATTGACACAGAAGCACTGTTATTATTATTATTATTATTATTATTATTATTATTATTATTATTATTATTATTATTAGGGAGTACATAGGCCATCGGTCCTTTCCATGGGCTGATTGGTATAAAGCTCCTAGAGTAATGTTCTTTGCCGTCACTTCCTTTATTCCACCGATTGGTGTGGAGACTTTCCTTATGGAATGGAGGATTGGATGCACATGGCCTTTTGGCTCAGCAATTGGCAGGAGATACACTATTATTATTATTATTATTATTATTATTATTATTATTATTATTATTATTCAGCCCAATGGCCCCAAGGCGTTAAACTGTGACGCCAACTCATAACCCTTTGGTGGTAGATGCTGGGGAGGAGGGTCGTTGCGCGCGTAAAAGATCTTAAACTCCGCATATGCTGGTTGATAGCCCAGGACCCAGCAGACACCAGATTGTTATGGGTGGGGTTTCGAGGCAGCTCTAGCAACCGCGCTTGGTGTATGCACTTGCACATTCGGTGACGTCTTGCAAGAGGTTGCTGGGACTGCGGAATAACCTCGGCTTAGTGCAGTCTTGCCCTCAGGAGCTCCATCGGTGGCCCCGATCATCAGGCGAGAGACTGACACGGGGGGGTGGAGGACCTCGAACAAGGGTATTGGAGGCTTATGTCCGTTGAGGATATGCCATTAGCTGCATCAGTACGCCTCAGATATAGTAAATCTGCCTTGGAGTGTTGACTGTGACATATTTGAGGGAAATCCCGATGAAAAAACCTAGTCACACTTGCTAAACAGAGTTCCAGCCCAATGGCCTCAAGGCGTTAAACTGTGACGCCAACTCATAACCCTTTGGTGGTAGATGCTGGGGAGGAGGGTCGTTGCGCGCGCAAAAGATCTTAAACTCCGCATATGCTGGTTGATAGCCCAGGACCCAGCAGACACCAAATTGTTATGGGTGGGGTTTCGAGGCAGCTCTAGCAACCGCGCTTGGTGTATGCACTTGCACATTCGGTGACGTCTTGCAAGAGGTTGCTGGGACTGCGGAATAACCTCGGCTTAGTGCAGTCTTGCCCTCAGAAGCTCCATCGGTGGCCCCGATCATCAGGCGAGAGACTGACACGGGGGGGTGGAGGACCTCAAACAAGGGTATTGGAGGCTTATGTCCGTTGAGGATATGCCATTAGCTGCATCAGTACGCCTCAGATATAGTAATAGTATTATTATTATTATTATTATTATTATTATTATTATTATTATTATGGACACCGTGATAGCCCAGTGGTCAAGTTCTACCATCTGAGCCCTGTCGCCAGTTCGATTCCCGTCGGTGCCACCAGTATTTTCATTGAACATACCGGTCTATTTCTGGACCAGTATTTTCATTGAACATACCGGCCCGTCTGGAAGTGTTGGAACTGCCCTTGCGGGGGTGTCATTAGAGCTTATCGTCAATTCTTCGTACTCCCCTCACGGGTGAGACGATGGAGGCGCATGTGCAGAAATGCATCAGCCATTGACAGAGAGGCACTATTATTATTATTATTATTATTATTATTATTATTATTATTATTTCTTTGGAGCGGAGCCGCGTCACCGAACGCCCCGTGCTACCAATGGAGGCACATGTCCGACAGGATCAAAGGCCAATTGACTGATAAGTCTATTATTATTATTATTATTATTATTATTATTATTATTATTATTATTATTATTATTATGGACACCGTGATAGCCCAGTGGTCAAGTTCTACCATCTGGGCCCTGTCGCCAGTTCGATTCCCGTCGGTGCCACCAGTATTTTCATTCAACATACCGGTCTATTTCTGGACCAGTATTTTCATTGAACATACCGGCCCGTCTGGAAGTGTTGGAACTGCCCTTGCGGGGGTGTCATTAGAGCTTATCGTCAATTCTTCGTACTCCCCTCACGGGTGAGACGATGGAGGCGCATGTGCAGAAATGCATCAGCCATTGACAGAGAAGCACTATTATTATTATTATTATTATTATTATTATTATTATTATTATTTTGGACACCGTGATAGCCCAGTGGTCAAGTTCTACCATCTGGGCCCTGTCGCCAGTTCGATTCCCGTCGGTGCCACCAGTATTTTCATTGAACATACCGGTCTATTTCTGGACCAGTATTTTCATTGAACATACCGGCCCGTCTGGAAGTGTTGGAACTGCCCTTGCGGGGGCGTCATTAGAGGTTATCGTCAATTCTTCGTACTCCCCTCACGGGTGAGACGATGGAGGCGCATGTGCAGAAATGCATCAGCTATTGACAGAGAAGCACTATTATTATTATTATTATTATTATTATTATTATGGACACCGTGATAGCCCAGTGGTCAAGTTCTACCATCTGGGCCCTGTCACCAGTTCGATTCCCGTCGGTGCCACCAGTATTTTCATTGAACATACCGATCCGTCTGGACCAGTATTTTCATTGAACATACCGGCCCCCGTCTGGAAGTGTTGGAACTGCCCTTGCGGGGGTGTCATTAGAGCTTATCGTCAATTCTTCGTACTCCCCTCACGGGTGAGACGATGGAGGCGCATGTGCAGAAATGCATCAGCCATTGACAGAGAAGCACTATTATTATTATTATTATTATTATTATTATTATTATTATTACTACTATTATTATTATTATTACTATTATTACTCTAATATATTACAACGCTTCTTTAATAATATCATTAATATAAGGGTCACCGTCTTAGTTAAATCAATGGCCTTCGGGCTAACGATTTGCATGGACGACCAGAGGTCACTTGTAAAAGTAATTTCATTAAGCCAAAGGCAAAGGCAAAGAAGAAGAAGAAGAAGAAGAAGAAGAAGAAGAAGAAGAAGAAGAAGGAGTAATAATATTATTAATATAAGGGTCACCGTCTTAGTTAAATCAATGGCCTTCGGGCTAACGATTTGTATGAAAGTAACTTCATTAAACCAAAGGCAAAGGCAAAGAAGAAGAAGAAGAAGAAGAAGAAGAAGAAGAAGAAGAAGAAGAAGAAGAAGAAGGAGAAGAAGACACTGGTCACTGCCTCGGCCAGCGATTTGCTTTGCGCAACAGCTGTTAGCAGTTACTCCATGAGTATAATTGTATAATTATCTCTCTAAAAAGAATCGAAGAAGAAGAAGAAGAAGAAGAAGAAGAAGAAGAAGAAGAAGAAGAAGAAGAAGAAGAAGAAGAAGAAGAAGAAGAAGAAGAAGAAGAAGAAGAAGAAGAAGAAGAAGAAGATACAGTAGTTCAATCTAAAACAAATCCAAGCCAAGAAGAAGAAGAAGAAGAAGAAGAAGAAGAAAGAAGAAGAAGAAGAAGAAAGAAGAAGAAGAAGAAGAAGAAGAAGAAGAAGAAGAAGAAGAAGAAGAAGAAGAAGAAGAAGAAGAAGAAGAAGAAGAAGAAGAAGAAGACAGACAGACAAACAGACAACAGACACAGACAGACAGACACAGAAGACTCACAGACAGACAGACACAGACAGACAGACACGGACAGACAGACACAGACAGACAGACACAGACAGACAGACACAGACAGACAGACAGAGGGTTCCACCGCGATGAATGCCTTAGACTTAAAAGGAGACACAGAAAATTGCTGACCCAAACAAATGGCATACATTTCGCCAGCGATTTGGACAAAAGATTGCCGAAAAAGCGAGTTTCTCATCACGGTCTCAAAGCAGAAGGATATGGTCGATGAGTCTGCCGAAGGAACAACTACCACTCGAGGAATCGAGGTCATGCTCTTTTCCCTCTTTCAGAGAAAATCAGGCTCCCGTATCCCGCACTTTCATGTCACATCTCCCAACCAAACCAGATTCCCTAAACCACCACATAACTATCCCTATTCCCACCAGCTCATGAGTCAGTACTTGAGTTATCCACGGAACAGTGGTGAAGGAGCTTGTGCTGTGCTCTGAAAGGTGGGAGATCGCGTGAAATGTTTCTGGAGGAATGGACAACGTAGTGCTCTTTCTCTCTTCTCTCTTCTTCTTCTTCTTCTTCTTCTTCTTCTTCTTCTTCTTCTTCTTCTTCTTCTTCTTCTTCTTCTTCTTCTTCTTCTTCTTCTTCTTCTTCTTCTTCTTCTTCTTCTTCTTCTTCTTCTTCTTCTTCTTCTTCTTCTTCTTCTTCTTCTTCGATTCTTGGACTCTTTTTATTTAGAGAGATAATTAGACAATTATAACTCATGGAGTAACTGCTAACAGCTATTGCCTAAAGCAAATCGCTGGCCGAGGCTCTTCTTCTTCTTCTTCGATTCTTGGACCACTCGTCAATATCCATAAGCGCATTATACGCTTATTACTGCAAGCAGCCCCGCGCTCCCATACTGCCCCTCGACTACGTAAGCTAAAACTCCTAGACATCTATAACCTATACATATACAGGGTATGCATAGAAACGCACCCATACATACGCTCAAGCACCAACCAATGCATGATAATAAATACACTAGTACTAACACGGAGCCACACTCGGTACTCCAAGAAAAGAAAACTATGTATAGACAGAAACTACCCGCACTTCACGCAAACTAATGCTAATATCTTTGACCAATTACCCGGCCATATTTTTCATATAACCAAACTAAGCCAATTCAAAAAAGAACTTAAGCAATACTTATCAATTAATCAGGCTCGTAACGCCGGACTCGAAATTTAAATATATTAATAACTACAACCCCAGACACTGGTCACTGCCTTGGCCAGCGATTTGCTTTAGGCAATAGCTGTTAGCAGTTACTGCATGAGTTATAATTGTACAATTATCTCTCTAAATAAAAAGATGTATGTATTTTTTTTGTTTTTTTGTCATGTGTGCCCCATATACTTATATTATATATGAGGTGGTGGGTAGAAATGGAAGTAACATAGTTGCTGCAGGGTATGGGCAGGCAGGAGCTTATTCGCATAGGCTAAGATTTGAACCATAGGATAATAACGTTGTGGACTTGTTGGTGGTGTTTGAGGTTACGGTGTAGAATGCCAAGAAGCTTCGCTTGTTGGCATTGCCCTATCACCTGACTATTTTATCGCAAGATGGATGTTAAAAGGATGTTTATGGAAAATCGTATGCTGGGTTTTAGTTGGGTTAGGGACAAGGTTATTGGTATGGAAGTAGTTGATAAGGCGATCTATAGTGTATTGCGCGCTCGTTTGCAGTGTTGCGCTAGTTTTCGCTGTGATCACCAGTGTGGTGTCGTCAGCGTATGTGTAGACTGTTCCATTGGTGATGTGTCGGGTGATATCATTTATGTACAGGAGGAAGAGAGTAGTTGATAGTGCACTGCCCCGTGGGATTCCATGCGTTATCGTTCGCGGTTGCGAGCGGGCATATTGGGTATGAGCTTGTTAAGTCCTATTGGAGGAGTAAGAGCGTGTGCGACAGTATCCTAGGCCTTCGAGAGGTCTACGTAAAGGGCGAGGACTAGGTCGTGCTTATTTTTATGTGCAATTATTTTATTGATCATTGTTTGTATGGTCATAGTCGTGGACGAGTCAGGGCGGAAGGCATGTTGGGTATGCGATGTTATATTATGGTGGAGGAGGTGTGTCATAGTTGCTTGTTTATTATGGTGTCAAAAATTTTAGCAATAATAGGTAGCAATGAGATCGGGCGGTAGTTACTAGGTATGCTGCTATCTTTATTTTTATATATTTCTAGTACTTTAGTTATTTTTAACACGTCAGGGTAATGCTTATTGTCTACCGCCTGGTTAAATAACTCTGTGAGGATAGGTGCGAGGTAATCCCGCATATCTTGCACCGTAGCAGGTTTAATCTTACATATATCTTCCGCCTTGTCTCTCTGAATGTCATTCATGGTTTTATGAATTAATTCTATACTAGTGTGGGCCAGCTTAAAAGGAGGCGGAATTGGTTGTTTTTCTTCCTTTATCTCCTCGTTCTTATTTTGATTGATGCTATTATTATTATCATTATTATTATTATTATTATTATTATTATTTGGTCAAGTTCTACCATCTGAGCCCTGTCGCCAGTTCGATTCCCGTCGGTGCCACCAGTATTTTCATTGAACATACCGGTCTATTTCTGGACCAGTATTTTCATTGAACATACCGGCCCGTCTGGAAGTGTTGGAACTGCCCTTGCGGGGGTGTCATTAGAGCTTATCGTCAATTCTTCGTACTCCCCTCACGGGTGAGACGATGGAGGCGCATGTGCAGAAATGCATCAGCCATTGACAGAGAGGCACTATTATTATTATTATTATTATTATTATTATTATTATTATTATTATTATTATTATTATTATGGACACCGTGATAGCCCAGTGGTCAAGTTCTACCATCTGGGCCCTGTCGCCAGTTCGATTCCCGTCGGTGCCACCAGTATTTTCATTGAACATACCGGTCCGTCTGGAAGTGTTGGAACTGCCCTTGCGGGGGTGTCATTAGAGCCTATCGTCAATTCTTCGTACTCCCCTCACGGGTGAGACGATGGAGGCGCATGTGCAGAAATGCATCAGCCATTGACAGAGAAGCACTATTATTATTATTATTATTATTATTATTATTATTATTATGGACACCGTGATAGCCCAGTGGTCAAGTTCTACCATCTGGGCCCTGTCGCCAGTTCGATTCCCGTCGGTGCCACCAGTATTTTCATTGAACATACCGGTCCGTCTGGAAGTGTTGGAACTGCCCTTGCGGGGGTGTCATTAGAGCCTATCGTCAATTCTTCGTACTCCCCTCACGGGTGAGACGATGGAGGCGCATGTGCAGATTTGCATCAGCCATTGACAGAGAAGCACTATTATTGTTATTATTATTATTATTATTATTGTGACATATTTGAGGGAAATCCCGATGAAAAAACCTAGTCACACTTGCTAAACAGAGTTCCAGCCCAATGGCCTCAAGGCGTTAAACTGTGACGCCAACTCGTAACCCTTTGGTGGTAGATGCTGGGGAGGAGGGTCGTTGCGCGCGCAAAAGATCTTAAACTCCGCATATGCTGGTTGATAGCCCAGGACCCAGCAGACACCAGATTGTTATGGGTGGGGTTTCGAGGCAGCTCTAGCAACCGCGCTTGGTGTATGCACTTGCACATTCGGTGACGTCTTGCAAGAGGTTGCTGGGACTGCGGAATAACCTCGGCTTAGTGCAGTCTTGCCCTCAGGAGCTCCATCGGTGGCCCCGATCATCAGGCGAGAGACTGACACGGGGGGGTGGAGGACCTCGAACAAGGGTATTGGAGGCTTATGTCCGTTGAGGATATGCCATTAGCTGCATCAGTACGCCTCAGATATAGTATTATTATTATTATTATTATTATTATTATTATTATTATTATTATTATTATTATTATTATTATTGTTATGGAGGGGTGCACAGTATGGCACCCGGGAAGATGAGGTGGTTGGGCCTCTTCCCAC
>WBZZ01002062.1:0-17500 GCA_019918135.1 Paulinella micropora
AGCTTTCACTCCCAGGGCCCCATCACTTGTTTGCCTTACGCTTTCCCCACTTCTCGTTGCCACTGTCCGGGCAGTCCACTCGTTTGTGATCTTTGTTGTCAGGGCAGACCGGGCATTGGTGGAGGAAGCGGCAATCCTCCTTATAGCTACAGTCGCGACCGTCTGCCCAGTTGAAGCACACCCTCTTCGACCTCTGGTTCTGCTGTCTAGCTTTTCCACCACCACGGGTATTGTTCGCACTGCGTTGTTGTTGCTTGAGGACGCCTTGGCCAATGGACTGGTTGGAAGAATGAGAAGGGGGGGGAGAGGCTCGAGGAAGGCTGTAGCTAACACAAAGGGAAGGCTGCCCTTATGCCATTGCCCTAACGAACTCCTACCGCGTACTGCCTTGTCCCATCTCATTGTCGACTGCAACGTGTTCTTTCTTACGATAAGCTCGAGGTAACGGTAATGCTCCCACATGTCCTCAGCGTGCTGAGGATGATGTCTGGAGTACAGGACGACGAGCCTACGAACTAAGTCTAAGAACTTCTCAACAGTAACAGATTTGGGCTCCGACTCATGAGTTTCGCCAATGAGAGTTTTCTTTTTTGATGGCAGAAGCTCTTTGAGATTGATGTACTCTTTTCCCAACTTTATCTTTTTGAGTACGTCAAAATCTACATCTTCGGAACCCGGCAGACTCTGAAACTCTTGAGTCAATCTAGCCTTCTCATCTCCGGAAACAGATGTCGAAAAGCCAAGTGCTGCGAGCAAGGAGGAGGAGTCAATACCTGTTTCGTTGGCTGCCTCCTTGATTTTGCGTTCCAGCTCCTCGTTGGTCTCTTGCAACTCTGAGAGCACAGAAGCATCGAAGCGGACAGTTCTGCCTTTGTTCCCAACTTGAAGAGCATTGGCAAGCTTCGCCTTTAGCTCCTCTTGTTTCCGCAGAGCATCATCGATGCATTCTGAAGCTCGATCTCTTGCTTCGTGCCTTTTTTCTGCTTCTTGCCTCGAGGCTGACCGGCCTCCGGCTCTAATTCATCGTCGTCATTTTCTTTCTGCTCTTGTTTCTCAACAAGCTCGGCTTGGACAATGAAGGGCCACTCAACTCCCTTGTCTACGATCTGAGATGCCATTGCTGAAGCGACAACCCCCTTACTGGAATTCCCTTTGACTTCTCTTACCTCAGTAAAGTATTCGTTATACAACTTTCGCAGATTTGTAGCGTTGTATAAGTTCTCGAGGTGAGTCGCAATTGCTTTGGCTTTCTGCTTCTTGGCCTTAGCCTCGTTGCTACCGTTGCTATTCCCCAGAATGCCATTCACGTCTCTGATTGACTTAATAAAATCATCACGTGAGACATTAGCATTCAAGGGAATCTTAGTAAATTTCAGCTCGACAACCTGGTCGGTATTCGAGTCCCAAATCACTTCCCCTGATGCATTCAAATACTTCCACTTCTTGGATTCATCTTCCATACGAATCAAACCACGGGGGACTTGCACAGACCATTGATTTCCCTCTGTGTTGAGGCGAATAGTAGCCTGTTTATCAGTGAAACTCATCACGACCCCGGTGATTCGTACGGTTTCAGAATTTTGTCCAAATCTGTGAAATAAATCATCGTCTTGAACGTGATATGCTGCAAGAGTTGAAACAATGCTACCAACTTTGATTTTCTTTTCAATAGCATGCATTGAAGATAGTTTCTCTGACGCGTCTTTCGATCTTCCCAACTTTCCAACCTAGGCCTAACCAGACGCCGGATCAAACACGCGCCGGCTCCGCCGGCACGGCTACGCCGCGCCG
This sequence comes from Paulinella micropora, assembly GCA_019918135.1. Lineage (NCBI taxonomy): Eukaryota > Cercozoa > Imbricatea > Euglyphida > Paulinellidae > Paulinella > Paulinella micropora. The sequence goes on from WBZZ01002062.1 coordinate 1,792, forward strand.
ACCGGACTACCGTAAAAGCGAAACGTCTCCTCGGAACTTTAACGGCGGTTAACTCCGGGCGAAGCCCGGAGCAAACCAGTAAGTAAAGGATATTTTCAGGTTTTCTAAAAATATTGGGGTTTCTATTCACTAAGTTCTGAGTGATGCGGATTTGGTCTATCTCCTTTCAAAGTTTTTCCAACTCTTCAAGTTGTTGCTCGTCTTTGCTTTTTTCTTTTTTATTATCCATGTTATATAATAGCGGATAAAAAAAATGCCACACGAAAAACCATTTTTTACATATTATAACGAAATTAGACGTGAAAATAAGTATTTGTTGGATGAAGCAGACGATTTTTGGATTGATCAAGTTAATGAAGGCATCAATAGTCAAGCCCGCGAGAGGCTGAGAGCGGATAGATTGTTGGATGCTTCAACAAGAGGGGGCAATACTATGGACGATTTAAAAGATAGGATTAGTGCGTTGGACAATAAGCAAAGTATTTATGCAAACATGAATTACGATGAACTGAAAGCGCACCTCCAAGATGACGGCGTTGATATGAAAGAATTTGAAAGAAAACATGGAACTGCCTCCATGAACGAACAAATGATTGAAATGCGAAAATTAGCAATGGCTACCGATAAATATGATATAATGCACATAGAAGACAATATCCAGCAAATGAGGCGTGATATAACACAATTGGTAAAACAAGAATATAAAGAAGAAGACTTAAAACGATTAACCGATAAGGGTTTAACGTATGTGAAAACAAAGGCAAAGCAGACAAAACTCGCGTGATACGAAGAGAGGATAGAAAGCAAGCGGAGCAGGAATATAAGGAATGGAAAGAAAACAGAGAAGAGTGGGAGAGAAAACACCCAGATGATGCTTTAATAGAAGCACAGATAGGCGACGAACACAAGATGCTTGTGCCACGAATAACTGATGATCCCCGAAATGTAGATAGATTTGTTAATGCTATTATTAGAAGTATTCAAGAGATAATTATGGGTCCCAGACTAAATAGATTACTTAACGTTGATACAGGTGTTGCGCGATATGGTGTGAGAAGGCTAGCGTGGGGGCAGATATTGAGATTAGTTGCCAACAATCCACAACTACGTGCGATGAATGTTGGATTACTTGGAAGAAGAAGAGCAGATTCTTTCAATGCCCTTTTGCTAGTATTAGCAAGAAATGAAGCGCCACAGGGTTTGCCTCCGCCTAATCCTCTTTTGATCGCAAGCGGACAGCAAAGAATAGGTGATTACGTATTAAGTGAATATGCGCGCAGATTAGCCACTGGAGTAATGTCTTTAAATGCGTGGCAAGTTTTTAAAACAGGCGTAGAGACTATGACACTTGCTGGTCTTGCAAAAGCACTTAAAGGAATATATAGAACATGGTCTGCTCAACCAGATGGAAGTTGAAGAAGAACGAATTCATACTGCGGGAAGTAATTATAATGGTGGGGGCACACGAGTGGAAAGCCGTCTTCAATTAGAAGATAGAACTCGTGGCAAATTTCCTTACATTCTACCAGCAGATGCTTTGGACTTAGTTGCTTTTGAACATGATTTATTGTATGCGTCAGGCGACAAGAACGTCCAAGACTTTGCCGATAAACGATACTTTGAAAGAATTACCAATATGAGTGATTATCTAACGAGTAATGGATTGGCTACGGCCGAAGTTGCAAAGAGTATTTTTGACAATTACAACTCAATGTTTTCAAAAGCGGATATATCTAGAATGGCCTTGGAAGCACAGGGGAGGGCACGTGGCGGAGTATCTTTTTGGGATGCAATGAAGTTTTTGAAAACTATCAAAACCACTCTTCCAGATGCGAAGTATAATGGATTTATAGGCGATGTAGATAAAACATTGATGTCCATGATTGGTATCATGAAAAATGTGGGCGGTTTTGACAAGGATGCAACATTTAAAGTAAATAAAGTAGTAAATCCTGCTACATTTAATAAACAATATGCGGAACTCGTTGATGGTTTTAATAAAATGGTTAAATCGCAAGAAACAGCCGATGGAAAGGATATTCTCTTATCGCACCAGCAAATGAAACTACAATTAATAATTTTGTAGAAAAAATAAATACACAGAGCACAAAAGATATTCCACCAAGTATAGAGAAGGAAATAATTGTTGAGGTTAAGCCCACGCTAAATCAAACAGAAATGGTAGTAGCAGATACTATTGGACTGGGCAATAAATTGCTCATACTTGAGGATAAAGGCGCCCAAACGAGGCACTTAAAGGGATTTGTTAAATCGTTGAGAGAGAAAACTGGAAAGAAAATTAAACTTTCCAATTATGACGATCCAAAAGTTGGATGGGAAGAGGCAATCAAACAAGCACTAAATCAAGGTGCTAGTATGTCAGACGTAGCAGATGCAGACGATATTTTGGATAAGAGAATTTACGAAGAAATGCGGGGTAAATTAACTCAAGACCAAATGAAGCAATTGGAAGAGTTAGAGTTAAAAAGATAGTCAAGTTGAAAAAACTAATCCACCGCAAGCAACACCAGCACCACAACTAACACCAGCACCGCAAACCATGCCACCGCAAACCATGCCACCGCAAACAACACAAGCACCAGCACCACCACAAACAACGCAAGCACCAGCACCGCCAAATCCACAAACAGAGTATGACAAATATATTTATAAAAGTGGAGAAAAACAAGGACTCCCATTCTGGGAGGAGAAAATTCAATATGAAAAACTTAAAGAAATGATGAAAGAATACAAAGTTTCAGATAATCCAGATCCAGCAACAACACCAAATCAAGTTATGGTTGATAGTATGAGAAGTATTGACCAATTGGTTGATAAGATTATGGGGAAATCTCCTGCTGATGAAAGAGAAGATATGTTAGCACTTATTCGTTTTCTAATGCCAAGCGACCAAAATGGTGGAATTGGCACTTCGCAAACAAACCCACTTATTAAAGGCAACGAACTAAGACGCGATCGCATGCTAGACACCAAGAATGATTTTGAATCACTAGATAACACACTTTACAGCAACACAAATAATCACTTTATGTTGAATAGATACAATAGAGCAGTCATTCAGACCAGAATGAACGAAAAAAGAGAGTTTCCAAAAATGAAACGAAAACTGACTAGAAACTTTCCTTCTGAAATCCCGCGACAAGTTCAAACTCGTCCTGAAAGAAAAGATTTTAAACCACTTGTCAATCCTCCAAGTAATTATGCTTTTGGTAGTCCTTACTCTCCTTATTTCTATAATTATGCTTCACCACCCCAACCTTTTGGTGCTGAATATGATAATTATAGATATAATCCAAACTATTTTCAAAACCATAGTAATGCCTAGATCTATACATAAAGGATTAATAGCAAACAAGTTGCCACGAAAAACACTTTTGAAGCAGAATCTGGAGAAAACCAACATAGAAAAAGCCCACGAGGAATTTGCCATTGACAGGCCAGTAATAACAGAGTTAGATAGCAAAAAACCGCCAAAATTTAAGAATGACTTGGAAATGCACCAATTAAAACACAAAGAGATGGGGTTGAATTGCTTCCTATTCAAAAAGAAGGAATATTGCCAGCAATGGGGACTATGGTTATATGTGCAAGCACTGGCGGGGGTAAATCAGTTATGATTTGTAATCTACTCGCCAAAAGAACATGTTGAAAGGGTTTTATGATAGAACAGTAGTCTTTTGCTTAAGTCCGTGCCCGATTTTGGAAGACACTCTCAAGTTAAAAAAAGAAGACATAATCAAAGAAGATAGGCCTGAGTTAATGAGAGAAATATTAACCAAACCAAAAGAACTGATTAAAACTAAAGTGTTTAAGAAGGCACCAAAAATATTGTTGTTATTGGATGACATCGCACAGAGTAAAACGTTTCTCAAATCAGAAGTGCTTACCGAGTTGTTTTTCGCTTCAACACATGCTAAAGTGTCAGTCTGGGTAGCAACTCAGAGTTATACGCAACTCCCACGAAGAATAAGAATTAATTGTTATTGGATGATTATTTTTAATGGAGTTAAGGAGAAGCGAACTTGACAGACTGGCGGATGAATATGAAAGTCCTTTTCTCACTAAAAAAGAATTTTACAATATGGTTAAATATGCTACGGCAGAACCTTATTCATTTCTAGCAATTAACAATACTGCTAGTGATAGAACGACCCAGTTTAGAAGAATTTCTCTACTATATTACGATTAAATAAGGATAGAGATATGACAAACCTGTAAAAATTAAATAAAAAAGTTTCTTTTCAGGAATAATATATAATATGGCGGAATCAACTAAATTATACAAAACTTGCTATCAACAAGCAATTGCTATTTGGTATAAACAGAACTCGCAAGGAAAATTCGTAACCATTCGTCAGAGATCGCCCGAATACTTAGCAGTAAAGAAGATAGAAGAGGATATTAAGAGTGCCAAGATTAAGTGTCAATTAAAACCAAAAGTGAGCAAATCGGGAGGTAAGAACAATGGACAACCTATTGCCAGCGGGCGACCAGATCAAATGCCAGATGAAGCATTAAAAAGAAAAATACCAGACATAGAATCAGCAAATAATTCATCTCCTGAACCAAATGTGAAACCTGTTGAAATGTCTCCAGCACTTAAGATTGAACAATCTTTACCAAAATCTGTTAATCCCACTCCTGTTTCTGTGCCAAAACAAACTACTACAACACCAGCAAGTAAGATAGAAGCAATAGAAGATGCTTCTAAGGAAACTCCACCAACTGAAAAGGTTGCTGAAACTAATGACATTGATGTAAATCAAGCCATGGCTGATTTAAAGAAAATGAAAGAAGAAAGAATTACGCACAAGAATTTACAAATTATGAAAAAATAATTAATGGCAATTGATAAAATAATTATTATTATTATATAATGATTAAAAACTCAAGTGCTTCAAATCGTTTGCCAATTGACTTTATTAATAAGATGAATGAAGCAAACCGACCAAAAAGTGATGGGTTTCAACTAAACCAGTTTGAATTGTGGAGTATTCATGGTGCCCCATTAGTTAATCAACCATTAACTGAATTTGGCGATCTTGTCCCGCATGAGAAGAGCACTATTCAAAACACATTAGCAGACATTTCTGATAACAAAGAAAATGCGGATGTTGTTGATTTGGACACTGCTGTTAGCAGTTTGGCTTATTTACAGAAAGCGGTTCAGAATGCTGAGGCAAGAGAGTTTCAATTGACTTCACCACAAGACACAAGACTTGACAACATACAGAAATCAGTTGATATTATTAAACAATCCGTTTCAAGTGAATAAATAATTATTTTTAATTTCTATTATTATTTTTTTAGTATAGTAGCATTGCGAATTTTACCACCCCACAAGCACACAAAAAAAAATGGAAGGAAAGGATATTAAAATCACTGAGGAGTTGATGACCCTCAACAACCTCAGATATGGGTTGCCAGCAAGTCTGGCGCTCTCTGAACAGGGAAGTATCTTTAAGAAGAACTTCGCCGACCAGCCGACTTACAGCAGTGCGTCGGGAACTGAAATGATTTTTACATTACAGGCAAGCACTGATTTTGTTTATGGAAAGAATTGCTATTTAACATTTGATATTAAAGCAGATACATTGGTAGCCACTGATGGAAAAGATAATGTTGTTTGTGCTATTGGTTTCCAGAACACACCAGCAACTGCTATTTTTGAAAGATTTTTGTTGGAAAGTAAGGATGGTAGCGAACTTGAATGAATTGAAGATTTGAACAAGATGGTGCGAAATATTCTCCCGTGGCATTATCCATTTGATTATCGCCGACAGGCACAGTTGGCGGGGCAACGAGAAAATGTTGAAGTTAATGCTAATATTACCGACAATTCAGTTGTTGATTTTGCACTCAATATCCCCACTGCTGGTAGTGTTGGCACTGGTAATTATTTGAGGGTTTGTATTCCTCTTCATTACTTTTCGGGAGTGTTTAACGAGGAAACTCTCATTCCTCCCTCTCTGATTAGTGGTATGAGGCTTCGCTTGACATTTGCACCGCCACAGGAAGCATTCACCATTATTGGAACCTCTGATGGTAAAGTTCCTGCTGGTTTTAATGGCACTGGCTTGACTTACACCGTGTCAAATCCAGTTGTAATGTTGGAAACCTTCTCACTTGCTCCTGGTGTCCAGAGAAATATTTTGGAACAGATGGGAAGCAAGGATGGGCTCCCATACACTTATGAAACATATTACAACCAAAAGGCAAATCCAGGCACATCGGATGATTTTAATCTTCAAGTGAATAAAGCAGTTGCTCGTGCTCAGTGCTTGTATATCGTAACTCAAAATGTGGTCGCTGACAATGCTAGTATTGATAACTTGGGAACGGCTCAAATGCCTTATAGACAATATCAATGCCGTATTGGTGATTGTTATGCTCCACAGCAGAAGATGGAACTTGGTGGAAGCACTGATACACTCGCTGCAGTTCAACGAGGCTGTGCTGAATTGTATATTAACAATCTCCAAGCGACTATGGGAATTCGTGATGCTTATATGTCTTCATCTGTTTCTCTTGAAAACTTCCGCAAGTTTTATTCTGCTACTGCTGTTGCTACTACTGATACGAATGGAGGATTTGCTACCATTATCCAAACACTCAATCAGTCGCCACACATTGGAGCGTCTGGTCTTGCAGTTAACAATTCACGAACTGCTGAAGTTAATATTGGTTATGCGGCCGATTATAATGCTGCTATTCGTGCCATCACCGCTTGGTTGAAATATGTTAAAGTCGCGTCTATCTACCTTAGTAGATGTGTCGTAAAACAATAAAAAAAATTTAAAAAAATAATAATATATTTTATAATATAGCGATGTCATTTACGATAAGAAATCTTGAAGACGAAAAGCGAACAAAAAAAATTTCATCCTTCGCGTCTCCTCAAGTGATAAAACAGAACCAAAATCCGCTTCTACTAACAATGGCCGTTTCGTCGTTGATCTACCAGCAACTGGTCGTAATATTGATATAATCAGTGCTTATGTCGTTACGAGTATCTCCATTCCAAACGTTTTCCCAAACATACCGAGTTATGCCAACACTCTCACATTGATTAAAACAACTGGATCTGCTACAAAAACGGCAATCGTAACAGAAAATCAATACACCATTGATACATTTATTACCGCCCTTCAAACTGCAATTAATTCAGCAATTACCCCAAACTCTGTAGTTATAACTTTGAACTCCGTTAATAAATTGAATTTCGCATTCACTGGTGATACGGATGCTTTTGATTATGATAACAGCACTATTAGCGACAAGATAGGACTAACTGCCGATATTTCGGCGGCGGCGAGTAGCACAATGCAATCCATAGTAAATCTAATTGGTGAAACAGCAGTTTATGTGCATAGCCGTGCATTGAATCAGTCTGGTTTAGTTGAAGCAAATGGTAATTTCTCTGTCGTTGGTAAATGCAATTTAGATAAGCCCTATGGAGTCCAGTGCTACTTTGAATCGTCAAACGATGTTGCCAATTATGTGCCATTTAATACAACAAAAAGTTTAAGATCTATTGATATCGTCATTAGAAATGCGAGTGGCAATGTGCTTGAATGTCAGTCTAATGTCCTGTCAATTTTGAAGTTTCAATTCTCTTAAAGGCGTATCATGCTTAAGAAAAAAAAGAATTCATAAATATAATGACCTTCATACAAAATTTAGATATACTATTCACTCTAATCAAAAACATCAACTTACGACGACGACGACAACATAAACATCTAATTCCCTGCGGTGTTAATATTGACCAGTTTTACATATATTTGAAGAAAAATCACGCACCCATAACCGAAAAATTAATCAAGAACAAGGATTTTGAATACATAAAAAAAATGTCAATAGAGATAGAAAAGAAAGTTGATGATTAATGCAATTTATGCATTATGTATAAATAAAGTATTTTTTTTGTTTAAATTTGGTCTTCAATCCAGTTTAATGAAGCGTAAATACTTGCCGTTCCACCGCTCGTATTTTGTGCGATACGGTAAATGTTTTACTTGACCCTATCTTGATATTATATTGAGACAAATCAATGTATATTGATGAACCACCAGACAACACATATGTAAATATCACGCTTCCGCCCGTTCTTGTAGTTCCTGCCGTATCAACTTCTGCTAACGATGTGTTTGTATCGTAATTTGAATAAGAAGGTGTTCCTCCCAATGTGGTATTAAGCACAATTCTTGCGATACACGTTTTAGTGTCTGAATTGCTAATACATAAATTCTCAAAGTAGATTATGTTATAATTCGTTTTGCTGTTGAATGTGGCGCGGTTTCTAATAGCAAATATGGCATTCTCAGTTGATCCTATACTCTTGACATTATCATACGAGTTAGTTATAGCAATAGTCCGATCAATATTCCCCTCAACCGCCAAAAACATGCTAGCAGTTTTCATTACAACGGATGCCAGACTTGATGAATACGCCTTCGTATAAATAGCAAACGCCGCCTGATCTAATGATGGAGTAGTAGCAGTGCTCGCATATTTAATCGCATGAATTACTTCCATTCGTCCAGTTCGCGGGTTTTCTATTTTGAATGTAATTTGACCACTGCCCAGATACTGAACAACTATTTCAAACACATTCAATTTGGTAAAATCAATCGTGGGGAAGTTTCCAGTATTATTACATTTATCAACATTCCACGCATATTGACTGACCACATTTTCTACACTTCCCGCCGTTCTTACAATGGACATTCCCAAGTTTGGTTGCCTAAAACATAAATTGTCTGCTGGTGTGCCTATGCCAATATCGCCATTGAAAGTGGTTGTTGCAGTGGATGATGGAATAAAGCGGAAAATCTAGCAACCAACCCCATACCACTTCTATATTTTGCCCGTTCAATAGTCGTAATCTGTGCGGTTGAATTACCTGAGGCCGATGTAGTCAAAATCGCCATTGAATTAGCAGTTGATACCACCCCGCCGTTGGTTTCTGTTTTGTCAAAGAAACGAGTATTAATACCATATGTAAATACATTTTGTAATACTGGCGACAAAGTTGCCGTTCGCATTTCTCCGAAGGCGGTTGTTGGTAATGCGTCTTTTATATCAATAGATAAAGAAGACGACGACGATGTAGTTGATGACGATGGTGTATTCGTGCTTTGACCAAAAAGGCTCATTTTATATTTTATATTATATAAAACATGTCAATAATAATACGCGAATTGCCGAGTGATATAGTTGGACACATAAGAACATTTGTTTATTTAGAAATGCCCCAGCCGAATTATGAAGAAGAATTTTGTAATATATGTGGCTTGTCTCGCACATTCCAGTCGCACCCTCCTATTATAGCAGGTAATTTTTATGGTGTAGATAGTATTGAGTTTTTCACAATCTGCTCTATTAAATGCTATAGACGAGAGTCTAATATTAGAGCAAGATATGGGGAACCGCCTTTAATCGTTGTTAAGTATTAATCTTTTTGTTTTTATTTCTTGTGCTTCTTCTTAACGGCTTTGCTTCCTCCGTTTGTTCTTTTTGTGGCGCTTCTTTTTTCTCTTTGATAAACTTATTGACAATAACGGCTCCAATCCCGCGTATCTTTCTTGTTTAGTATTTGTAATATTCGGGTTATCATTGTAAATCTGCTCAAGCAATTTATACTTATCCTCTCTGCTAGCGCTTTTTCCTAATGGTTGATATTTGCTTTCTTCGTCTCCGTTTTCGCTTTCAGTTTCATTAGTATTATTTAATTCAGACATAAATCTATTTTGCGTCTCAACTCCTCTAATTCTGTTTTAATCCCTTCTGCCTTAATTTCTTCAGGGTCGGCCACATTAACCCAAGTATAACTAAAACTGGTGAGCATATCGCCGTGTCCCAATACATTGCTTACCCACGTATTAAAATTCTCTAATTTCGGATTGGCGAAATTACTATACGACAAACTAGCATATAGTTTCCGCAACAACTCTTTTGTGTGTATTCCGATAGCCAAGGGAAGATTTTGATTATTCTTTTGTTTAGTTCATTATTCTTTTGTTTATCAAGCACACCATCGCTGTTGATGATAACTGCTTTTTTCTTTTTGAAATGGTCCCGTATTGAATTACTTTTTCTATTACAAACTGGGGAGTAAAAAGGACAACAGGCTTCTCAGTCCAATTCTTTTTTTGTCCTTCCCTCTTTTTTGCTAGGTTATTTACTCGCAACCAAGAAGGTTTATCTGGTATCAATTCATATGTGTTTTTGTCAAATATTTCCACAGGCCTTGCTCCAATCGCTACCATCAAAGCAAGTAGTTTCAGATAAGGGTCATTACTTAATATCATATCGTTCATTTTAGCCATTACATCACGGACATCAATTTGTATTTTTTGTTCATTTTTGGCTTTGACATCTTTCTTATACCCCTCAACGATATCAATCAGCTCGTCTTCATTCAGATTAAAATATTTATCCATTTTGCTCATTTCATATACTTTTTCACTTTGGTAAGGCTCTATTGCTTTTTTTCTCACCTCAGAAAGTCTTTGTCTTCTACTATTCAAATTTGGATACACAATAGCATATTTCGGATATATGACTTTTAGTGCCTCAAGCACATCTTCATCACTCGTTGGTGTGCTAAATAGCGATATAATAGCATTATGAAAAGCGATACTTGGTTTCAACTCACTATCGTAGAAGTTGGACACGACTTCATAAATTTTACTTTCAGTAGTAGCAACTTTTAACTGCCTAACAAATTTCCTGTCATCTTCGTTCCACATCTTAGTATATAATAGACAAGTCTATATTTTTATATGTCAAAAATATTCACTTATACATTTTCTAGAGCAAAAACAATAGTAATTGAAATACCACTTCATATTCTGAGCGTATATTATTGGACTTTCTACAACAGATAAAGTAAGTCCGCAATTGTCGCATAATTCGTAATCTTCTGTTGGTAAATCACGATTAAACAAAAAATGTTTTATATATTCTTGCAAATCATATGGTAATCGTGCTATAATATCTGTCATGTCTCTTATATATATAATTATATTATTTTAATTATTTTAAATAGAAAATCCGCCCGTCTTCAAAAATACGAAAACGCCGTTGTGGCGACTCGGACACTTGAGAGTGGTATTGAGCAGGCTATGTGCGACAATTCTTCTTAGTATTAATAGTGTCCAGGGTTGTCCGAGTCCGACCCTTTTTTTTTAAAGAAATTTTTGGAGTGTATAGTAGAGAGTACCCCCCCCTCTCGGAAAATTTATTTATTTTTAATAAAAGGTCGGACAGGTCGGACAGGTGAAATAGGAAGAAGTATTATACAATAAATATTGAAATTCAATAACCGAAAAGTGGCCGACCTTTGAAAAACCGACTCGGACACGGCCGACCTTAAGGTCGGACAGCAACAGGAGAAGATATTTTCACTCGCCCTGCTCTTATATTCATCCTTTCGTTTGCTATGCACGCCCGCTCTTTTCCTCACTCATTGAATTATATATTAAGTATTAAACACATACTATGTATAGTATAAAGTATGAGTTATACCATAGAAGAACTAAAGGTTTTTCTAAACGCCCCCGATCCCCGACAGCAACGATACATGGAAAGATATCAAATGAAACACAAGGAGAGGCTTAAAGAACAGCGAAAAAAATATAGGGAAAATAACAAGGAGAAGGTTAAAGAACAGCAAAAAAAATATAGAGAAGCAAATAAGGACAAGATAAATAAACAGCGAAGGGAATATTATACATTAAATAAGGATAAGATCCAAGAGCAACAAAAGAAATACAGAGACACTAATAAGGAAATATTAGATAAATACAAAGAAGAATATCTCAAGCAGAAAGAGGAAGAGGCAGAGAAGCAGAAAGAGGAGCAGATGGAGAAAATGACGGAGGAGCAGAGAGAGGAGCAGAGAGAAATGGAATCTACTATTGAATTTTTAAGATGCCTTCAATTTTGATCACATTAGCAAAATAATATCGTTATGGCTGAGCCGATGCCACCAATTTTGGTCAAAAAAGGAAAAGGATAAAATATTCCAGAATTCTAGAAAATTCTATTTCCGGGAATATCACCAGCAACACCCCAACACCGCGGTGTTGGGCTGTTTGTAGGCTAAAAACAGAAAATCAGAATTCTGTCTGGACAGGTTTTTCATTCAAACTATGTCCTTACTTCCGCGAGAAAATATTTTTTTTGTATTTTTTATGTGTATCCCCCCTACCCCCCCGCCACTCACTTCGTGAGTGTCCCCCCCCCCCCCCCCCCTTCCCCCCATTTTTTCCCTTCCCACTGCTCTGTGATCATTTATGTATACACGACTTGTCCAACCGCAAAATATGAAACAAGCACAGAAAATCAGAAGAACCAACATTTGACACATAGAAAACATACATAGAAATCAAAAAAGTGTCAAATGTTTAACGTAAATTTATCAAACTAAGCACATTAAGAGAGATTACGACGAAAAGACACATAAACCATATACACGCAGTTTATATATATTTTTATGAAATAAAAATATGGTTTATGTGTCTTTTCGTCGTAATCTCTCTTAATGTGCTTAGTTTGATAAATTTACGTTAAACATTTGACACTTTTTTGATTTCTATGTATGTTTTCTATGTGTCAAATATATATATATATATATATATATATATATATATATATATATATATACATATATATATATATATATGGAGCCGCTGATACTGCCTTCCAATGCCAAAGTCCTGACCAAGCGTGGACCAACGGGCAAGGAAGATCTCGCATGCAGATGCAGCGCTATACTACACGCTACGCCGAGTACATCATCAGCTGAGGCCCTCGTTGTCGGAAGGGGCAGAAGATCAACAGCAAGACTGTCAAGCAGAGGGCAAGACGCACAAATGAGATGGTGGGCGCGTTTCAGAGCATGCAGCTCAGCAGCGCTCACCTCGACCAGGACGACTCCGAAGATTACCGTGCTACTTCAGTCTATGGGAATCCTGCGCTCTCTCTACAAGCCCTCCGATCATCATATTCGTCAGCTTTGCTTCAAGCTCATTTTAATGGCAGATCTCAAGGGTCTTTCAGACGCGACGTTGAAGCTCCTGCTGAAGTGCGTGGCCCCTCCGTTTCTGAAGATGGCCCGGGTACCATCCCCCCCCCCTCCCCCGCCTCCCTAGTACCACCCCAATTCAATTTTCACCCCCCCCCCTCCCACTCCTTTTTTTCTTTTCTTGTTTTTTTTAGAACGCTAAAACAAAAAGGCAGCTTACCGCGACGATCAATACCGATTTTGGGCTCGTTGCCTCAGGATGGCCCTTCCGTCAGCGCGGACCCTGCGCGTATCTTCGCCTACTATGAGCGTCGTTATTTGCCTGAGGTTGAGCCGGGGGGGGCCACACCAAAACTGCATGGCGTTGACTCTGGGGATGGTTGCAAGACGGGGACCACCCTCCACACCGTGGTGATTAGTCTCAAGCTTTTTGCCACTGTTGGACAAGGACAAGCGAGGAAGTTACAGGAGTCTGCTTGGACACCTTGGCTTCCTTTCTGATCTTGGGCACCCTACACACTAGCACTATGTCTTTCCCCGTCACATACTTATCTATTCTACACCTATCATCTGTCTCCTGCCACTTCCACATCTCTCGCAGTATGGCTCTCCTGTTCTACCCACACACCCACGCGCATCTGGCACTTCTATTGGCGTCATCTTCTCCCTCTCTACACTCGCCCAGTACTCCTTTCTGGTCATGTAATTCACCCCAGCCCCTTTGGGCGTCATCACACAAAAATCCATTTCAAAATTCCGCCCCAAACTCTGCTCCTCTTGGAGCTCTGCCCCCACTAAAGTGCCTGTGTTCCTGCCATAATTGGAGGACGCTTGTCTTGCCTCTGCCACTCGCTCTTGGTCGTCTAACTTGGCTCTTTTTTCCCCCAAGGTGTCAGCACGTTTTTCTTTTTCAGTCCTCTTCTTGTTCTTGTCCCAAGTCTTGCAGTTTGTCCAAGATCTGCAACGAGGCTTGGGACGCTGAGGCATTTGAAGATGGTGCCGAGCTTCCTCAAAAAGTGCCGCCAGACTGCGCCGGTTCTTAAAAAAAGTTGACAGGATTTGGCTTTTTGGCTGGCATGGCCTGGACCGGCCTGAACATTTTTTAGGGTAAAAGGTCTAAAAACTTTGAACACAAAAATACACAGGAAACTAAGGCTTCTGAAGTACTGCTCCTTTTTTCAAAAGGGCTGCAGATTCAGAAAGATCACAATCTATATTACTGCCGACCAAACTATCGCGAATTATAGACAAAATTGGCATGATAAATTTTTTTAATACACAAGACACAAAATTTTAAACCGTTATAAAAATTTGAATTTCAAATGATTTTTCTTTTCAGCTATCTCATCGTGATCTTTACAATATTTTCAGCTATCTCATCGTTATAAAAATTTCGGAACAGGCTCTGATGCTGCAAGGGAGTGGGTGAAGAGTACGTTTGCGCCATCATGGGTACTGAAAATGCCCAGATCTGCAAATACCAACCATCCATACGAAAAGATTGCAGACAAAAACGATGACGATAGATACATACCTTACATTGTGGAGGTAGACGCAGAGGATTGTCTGATGGATACTTTTTATTTGGAACATGGCAGGATCTCGCTTGCAGATCAAGAGCAGCTTGTGAAACAAATTTCTGACGCTGATGAGTGAAATTGAATTGAGAGAAGACAAATAGATGGCAGGATCTCGCTTGAAGATCAAGAACAGCTTCTGAAACAAATTGCTGACGCATTAATGCTGCTGATGATTGAATTGAGAGGAGAGAGAGAGAGAGAGAGAGAGAGAAAGAGAGAGAGAGAGATAAACTGTATATATATATTAAGTACTAAAGGTATATTATTAAATAATATCATTGTTATTTATATCAATCAAGTTCAATATCAATATTAATATTAAGCTTAAAATTACTAAGTTAATATTAATAATATTGAAGTTAATATCATTGCGAAATTGTTCCGCAATTCAGCAGGGCACTGTCAGTAATCATGATTAATATTAATATTAATATTAATATATTAATACTGTCACAAAAAATGAACTCCGATTGCGCCGCCTACCTTTTATTAATAAAAAACCCAAAAACTAAATTTTCACTAAAACTGAAAATTTCACCAAAAATGAAATTTTAATACAAAATTTGGATTTCAACCAAAAACCAAAATCCTATTTTTTTTGTTGTCTTGAATGTCAACAGCAATAAAACAATGTGATTAAAATTTTTTTAAAAACTCGAAAAGTTATAGTTGCCTCCATTTTACCAACGCTTAAAATGCTTAAAAAACCATATGAATGTGTATCGTTAGAGGAATTGCTTATGTCCGGCCTAGTAAGTATTCGGGCCGTTCCCTTGGCGCACTTTCTCAATAAAGTTTCTACTGTAGGCCATAGCTAGTATACGGCAGATTATTAAGTTAGTCGCACATATACCTCGTCCAACAGTATATAACGGACGACTGAAACGAATGGTAGCTATTAAGAACGGAACAATAACTGGACCCACTTTGTGGGGGCAGATATACCCACTCGGCCCCCCGGGTCCACAAAGCTGGATTGGATTTATTGTTCTGATACGGGATCTAACCGTATAACCCGGTTAAATACATGGAGATATTAGTTACCAACCTATTACCTAACAAGGCGTCATCAATC
>WBZZ01002062.1:40000-44982 GCA_019918135.1 Paulinella micropora
TTCTTCTTCCTCTTCTTCCTCCTCCTTCTTCTCTGAATCATCATCATCATCTTCATCATCATCGTCGTCACTGTCTACTTCTTCTTCTTCTTCTTCTTCTTCTTCTTCTTCTTCTTCTTCTTCTTCTCCTTCTTCTCCCTCTTCTCCCTCTTCTCCCTCTTCTTCCTCTTCCTCTTCTTCTTCCTCTTCTTCTTCCTCTTCTTCATCCTCCTCATCGTCATCATCCTCATCATCCTCATCCTCCTCCTCCTCCTCCTCCTCCTCCTCCTCATCATCATCATCATCATCATCCTCATCCTCATCATCATCCTCATCCTCATCATCATTATCTCTCCCCTCCACCTTGCTTACCTACTTCACTTGTCGCAAATGCCGGCGCGTCCTTTTCACACAAGGTAAGTAAGTAAGTAAGTAAGTAAGTAAGTAAGTGAGTAAGTGAGTAAGTACGTAGTACGTAATACTCTCTCTCTCTCTCTCTCTCTCTCTATCTCTATCTCTCTCTCTCTCTCTCTCTCTCTCTCTCTCTCTCTTTCTCAGGCCAACTCAACTTATCCCACGAAGCCGTCGCGGGCCCCATCACGTTTCGCGGCAAACGAGTCAAAGCACAAGCTTCATCATCACAAGGGCGGGAGCAAGGCTCGGCATGTACCTCCTATTTCCTAGAAGCTCCTCCGCCTGACTTCGACTGCAGCTCGGCCAAGGGAAAGCTAGACTGTCCCAAGTGCTCCAGTAGACTAGGCTCCTATGACTGGGCGGGAGTGCAGTGTTCGTGCGGAGCCTGGGTCACTCCAGCACTGCAGATCGGGAAAAGCAAAGTGGACCTTAAGACACGACGTATCGACCCGAACTTGCTATCCAACCTGCCACCGCAATGAGCCATAGTATTAGCCAATATATATTCTAGAAAGATAAGTACTTGAATTCAGCATGACTTATAGCTGCAGATCGGCAAGAGCAAAGTGAACCTCAACTGCGGACGACGCATCGACCCGAATTAAAGTCCAACTGACCTGCCATCATGATGAGCACTAAACTTAACATACACTGAGATAAGTACAGTTAATTGCAGCCGTGACGGTGGCAACCCTGAATGAATATGATGATTTATGACATCGTTCGGAAAGAAGGCAGTGACGGTTTGTTAGACTATGCAGTTTACATAGCTACTCCAATAAGTATTAAACCACAGTTACTGGTTAGAATCCTCAATGTCATTTTACTGCTTTGGATCGAACTGTTTAATATAAATATATTGGACCCATAACGTGGGGCCAAAGCACAGCATTGTCAGCCGACCAGCTTACCCTGGCCGCATGTTTCTCTCAGAACCGACTCAATAAAGAATTATCTATATAGTAGTGGAGTGCCTGAAGTTGAGCTAGCAAGTCGATCCAGCCAACCTCTGCCGATCTGAAATAGCTGGACTATGAACCGCTTGTCCGAGCACTGAAAGTAATTCTGTAGGACCCCCCGGATAGCCGGTAAAAAAGTACATTTTCCTGGTGACAGGTGCACCAGCTTGTTTTTCAGTATTATTTGTCCGGATTTGACCTGATGCAATTTTATTCCTGGTCTGTTGCAGTTTTCCTTTTTGGCTTCACTGAGCTAATATAACGAGACATCATTCTCATCTTTTGAGAACTGTGTTTGGTTGTATTACCGACTTTTTACGAGCTATCGTTGGGGGCATTACATTTGGAGTCCACATCACTAGGGTGATTTCTTTCTGCTTTGCCACACAGGCAACAGAGTGAATTTTCACTGATCTGTCTCACACGGGGACGTCAGACGAAAACAAATACTCCAACACAGCTCCCTCATAACTCTTTCACAAAACAAATAATTTGATTGGTCTCAAGCAGGTGTCTCGTACCCTCTAGCCCAATCCATATCTGTGTGCTCACAAGGAGACATCAGATACAAACTCTCTGTCGTTCTTGCTGTTCTCACACAGAGACCAAGAAGAAGGAGGTGGACAGAAGAGTGAAGGAACACACACAAAACACAAACAAGCATAGGGACAGGAGCACAACACTTTTACCCTTCTAGTTTGTGCATTTATCTGCATTATCTCACACATACGTCAGAGTATTTTTGCAACTCTCTGATCGTTTTCTAAAGGTAGGTCTGAGAACCTATCCGACCGACTGTCGACTTCTCAAGGAGAGCTTTTCTAGCTTCTCTATTACTATCTGTGTGTAGGTCCAAGTGCCTCATACTAGATACAATATAGAAAAGAAGGAGGAGAAAGTAATCTGAGTAAGTAGAACAAGAAATCGGAGAAAGTCTCAAAGACTATTTTTCTCAAACAAAAACAAACATACAAACAGTGTTTCATAGAGGACAGGGAATCTCACTCTACACTCTCTATTAGTTTCTCTCTTCACTAGTCAATCGACTGAAGGAGGAACAGAACACAAACGAACAAAAACCAAACATAGGAGCTGACACTGTCCTCCTGTTGATCACTACTACGACATCATGTCGACAGAGACCGCCGAAGTGAGTGAATTTTCGGAGGCAGAACAAAGAAGAGAAGAAGAAGAAGCAGGAGAAGGAGGAGGAAGAGGACTGAATGAAGGAGGAGGAGGAGGAGGAGATGAAGGAGTAGGAGTAGGAGTAGAAGAGGGCTGGGATGATGAAGGAAGATATGGAGGAGACGAAGATGAAGGAGGATTTGAACAAGAAGAGACGGGAGGAGGAGGAGCATATGGTAATCCCTTACCACCTGCCTACACGGGAGGAGGAGGACGAAAAATGATCGACTTGGTTCATAGTGATGGAGAGGAGATCACAGTGGAGGAACAACAGTGGGTGCAAGACCACTATGACCTCACTAAAGAAGAGTTTGATAACAAGATGGGGGGAGAGAAGGATACATATGTGTGGATCCCTCAGGATCAAAGAAGAGAGAAAAGTCGTGCTAAAAAGGATGTCTATATCCTATTATCAAACACAGCACAGCTCCTCGGCAAACTGGTCTCTGATCCAGAAGAGAGAAAGAAGATACAGCATATCAAGTTTGGGGACACACACACCCACCTTGAATTACTCGATGCTATCTTTGGGGTGTACACTCAAACCCTGATTTGGGAACGTTCATACGGCCCACGATGTGAGGGTTACCTCCAGTACACAAACCCAAGAGCAATAGCCAGATTCCTCGCGACTGGTCAGGAGGCAGTCGATGTAACAAAAATGAAGACCAATCTGGGTTCGAAAAACTCGAGTGGCATATTTCATTTTTTACGATGGAACTGAAGGCCTTGGAGGAGGGGAAGGCAGAGATGGAAAAAAGCATTAAGGCAGCAGGAGAAACTCATCCTGTGATTGATGAGTTAGAGAAGACCGACAGAGTTCTGACCAAGATCAGACTGTTGATGGGTGCGTTACTGCATAAGGAGGCATGGAAGAGATGGATTCCTACCAAGGATCACTCTGTCCTTAAATCACTTAGTAACGCACCACCGGTCGCCAATAAAGCAGGTGTTGACCAATATGTGGAGAAATATAATTTTCTCAGATCTGCTTCTGAATTGGTGGCCTTTATCACTCATGCTCAAAAGCTGGTGATATCTGAGAAGAAGAAGGCGAAAGAGAATGAGGAGTTCGAGAAGACGATGAGACTGGAGAGAATGAAAGCAAAAGTGAGTGGTGCAAAGGCACACCCTCCAACATATTTGACCCCACCAGCTCCTGCCCCACCAGCCCCTGCACCCCCGGGCTCAACTACGGTGGTGGTCACAAACACGGAGAAGAAGGACAGACAGAACATCATAAATGCCTTCAAGGAGAAGAAAGGAGGAGTGGCAAGTCTCATGCTATATGCCAAGACGAGCTCAGACAAAGACTCTGATGCTTCGCTTTTGAGCAAGCTCAAAGAGATCAATGCCTGCATGAAGGCTTTTCCTTGCGACGAAACGCAGGAATACGAGGCCCTTGTTACTGTTTTTGACCAATCTCTAGTCTCGGAGGGATTTGGTCTGACACAGTACAAGTTTTTGAGAAAGAAGGAGGAGATTAAGAGAAACAATGCAACAGGCCTAGACGCTCAGTGTGAACTGGCGGTGGCCACACTCATTTCATATTTTCAATCTCATGGATACCAGCATCTCTGCACTGGTACTCTCATAGGATTTGAAATCTTTGAGACAGTGGCGATGAGTTTGAGGAGTGCTGTTGGCTTGGCGGCGACCCTTACGGAGGTAGTTTCCTCCTATGGGCTATTCTATGGCCGCAAGTCGATCATCCTCTATTTCTTTTCGGCGTTACACACAGTTAACCCGAGTAAGCTTACTCAGCTCATACAACAATGCTCGACGTTTAGCTCAGTGAAGTCCAAGAACTTCCTCGAGACACACGTGTTCGAAAATACGGTTCAAAGCGTTGCTCCGTCAGCACTGTTTCAAGAAGTGATGAGTGCATGCTCAAACATGGACTCGCTCACGGAGGCACATAGGGCACAGGCAGGCGGTGTACCTGTTGGCGCACAAGCCACGTACACAAACAGAGTTGCCGGTTGGAAGAGACAGAGAGAGCCAGACCTGAAGACCGCATGTTGGAGGTGGTTCGCGGGCTTGCAGTGTAAGGCACAGATGGAGAACAGAGACTGCTCTTTCAATCATGATAGGCAGAACCCAACAGCAAGGGCAAATTTTCTGAGCAGGACGGAAGGCAAGGAACCGGGCCTTTTCAATATGCTTCAGATTGCCGCTGTGAACGAAGGTTGGTATGCCAATATGTGTGATGATGAGGAGTTACGAGAGGCACTCATTACCTACATGAAGAGGATGAAGGAGAAGAAGGAGGAAAGGGAGAGACAAAAGAACTTAAAGGCCTCTCAAAGAGGATGAGAAGGAGGAGCAGGAGCAGGAGGACGAGGAGGAGGAGCAGGAGGAGGACGAGGAGGAACATGGAGAGGAGCCTCGAGGTGGCAAGGAACCCCTCAGAGAGGAAGAGGAGGTCGGGGATATACCCCTTAT
>WBZZ01002063.1:0-27500 GCA_019918135.1 Paulinella micropora
CGTGCCTTAAAATGACACTTTTAAGAACGAATTCGTCTTCCTATTGATAGTTTAAACTTTTAATACTAAGCCTCAAAACAGCAAAATAACAAAATCAAAAATTTCAATCAATATAAGAAAGCAAAATGAAGAAATTCGTTTTCCTCTACTTCAAAAAATAAAATAAGGATTAGCGAACAACTTCTCTATTCCTTTTAAAGAATAGCGAAAAATAAAATTATAAAATGGAGGACTATATAAGACCTAATTCTAAAGAACTATACAAGCAAATCAACAGAGATAAAATAAACAAGAAAGCAAAAGAAAAAATAAAATGTGAAAGTGGAGCAGAAGTATCAAGAGCGAATTTATCCAGACATAAAAAACACATCAAAATAAATAAATTTCACTACTATAGGTATTACTATAGGACACTTACAAAATTTGCTGATTTGTTGATTTTTTGATTTTTCATTTTGTCGCACCGCACAGAAAATCGTGTTTTTTGTGTTCTTGTGTTGAGGAAAAAGGTAGTCCCCGCGAAATCATCATAAATCCAGTATGATCTTAGCCTTTTTTTCTCGCTTTGAAGTTCTTATGTTCTCTGGCTGAATGTCTTGTCTATTTAATAATTCTTTCGTCTTTGATATAGTTCATTTGTTTTTGATTACTTCAAAAACAAAAACATTGATACTCGCAAACAGAAGAGAGCGGAATATTTAAAGGAAAGAAGAAAACAGAAATATACAGGTGTATGTGGTAAGGTAATAGGTATTTATGGAAAATATCAACACGAAAAATCAGATTTTCATAGAGACTACTTCGCAGAGAAAGAAGAGGTTATGATAGAAGGACATAAAGTTATTAGTATAATTCGTAGAAACGACGACATGGATAGATATTATAAAAATAAAATGTAAAACAATCTAAAGAAATAAATATTATTACTTATATATGTCTTCTATAATGATACAAGCGGACAAGGAATTGAAAGAACTATATAACTTACATTTTCCAGAAGTATTAGCAGACGATAGAAGGATTAAGAAATACACAAGAGAAACGCTTCAACGATATAGCAAAGCCCTTAAGTTTTGGAATGATCAAAAAAATAAAGCATTAGAGTTTCCAACAATGTTGAATATTCACTAATGGGAAATTTGTGAAGAAGAAGCAATCGCACAACTTGAATTAAGGGTGATGATTGTATTAAATAATAATTTAATTTAAAATGTAAAATTATTTAAAGAAATAAATTATATTACTTATAATATAGATATGGGGAGACACAAGAAATATCTCACACCTGAGGACAAACGAAAGCTAACTTCGAAAATGCTCTCGCATATTACAAGAGAAATAAGGATGAAATTAATCAAAAGAGGAAGGAGCAATTAAAGAACGAAATAGAAAACTTAAGGAATATGAAGAAATAGAGGCGAGAGGAGTATAAAACAAAAACGAAAACAAAATGATTTTTATAATCAACTAACATATGAATAAATTTCATGTTAAAGGTAAGACAATTTATATATATATATATATATATATTGGTAAAACAATTTAATTTATTTTCATTATTTTTATATCCTCACTAATATTAATATAAAAGTAAAATATGTCACCACCATTACCGCCCAGACCAACGAAGGAAAATCTATAACTAGCGAAGGTAAGTGTGAATTTTAGGAAAACTACAACAAGAAAAAAAAAGGGGGGAATTTAAAGTAGTAGAGTTAAATCTAGGCGAGACAATATATTAAACTCTCTTACATACGAGAAACAAGGATTAGACATAAATTTTATGATACTGACACATTAGAGCGAGAAGTTTCAATTCCTATATTATTAGATGCTAAAAGAAATGGGATGACAGGAAATGCAGATGTTCATATTACTATCACCTACATAACAGACCACGAAGAATTAAATAGATATTATAAAAAGTAAACATTTAATTCTTTTCAAATAAAAAACTATGATGATTTTATTGAAATGTTGAATGAGTTTAACATAAGCAATATTGAAGCATCTAGACTAGGTTATGACAGGATTATTGAATATGCTAAGATAGTAGTAGTTCAAGAAAACGGAGGCGGTTATTATGAAAGAAAAAACAAATGTAAAAAAACAATATTGGAAGAAAGTATATTAATATCTCCCGCTAGCAAAAATAATAATTATTTATTCTTGGTTTGTAAAGACATTATTGATATGTCACTCATTAACAGAAAAAGATGAAATGATATTAGGGAACAATTCAATCTTTCTAACGATTGCTCAATTCCATTCTCTACTGCAGTAAAAATCCTTAATGCTCTGATAAAAGAAGGGAAGACATACGAAATAACAAATTATCTAACAAAGGAGACAATAAGCACAAACGAAATAGGAGAAGAAGAGGATATTATGATTTACTTAGAGAATAACCACTATTTTGATTAATTAAAAGAGATAAAAAGAAATGTGAAAAATGTTTAAGGAAATATATCAAAAAGGACACTTGTAATCCAAAAATGATAAATTATGCGAATAGAGAAATATTAAAGAATGGAAAGAGACATTTAATAATGAAGTCTCATAAAGAAAAATATAATAATAAAGACGAAGTTCTTCATTACGACCTTGAAATTTTTAGAAATAACACGCTTGCTGACGGCTTTGATATTCACGACTGCTATATAGTCGGATATACTCAAGGGACGGAAGTATTTAAATATTATTCTGGTATTGATTGTATTTCTAAATTTCTTGATACACTCCTAGAGAGAGGAAGAAAGTTAGCATTAAAATATGCTAACAAACAACCACATAATCCAATCAAGAAAGTAGCAGGAGTAAGAAAAAAAAAGAAGAAAGATGAAGAAACACTAATTTTATATGTGAATGATTTTAACGGGGCGAACTTTGACCACTACTTTATAAAACAGGAATTAATAAGAAGAGGTATCAAACCAAAATCACATATGATTAATAACGGTTCAATAATCTCTTTACAATTTGAAAATATTAAAATGTGGGATATGTGTAAGCATACTCAGGGGACATTAAAAGAAAACTTAGAAAATATGAAATGTAAAACTCTTAAAGGAGATTTTGACTACGACAAGGCATCTACTTGGGAAACAATGAGTGAAGACTTAAAAAATAAGTGCCTTGAATATTTGAAGTGTGATGTTATGGGATTAAAAGAGTTATATGACAAAATAAACACAGAGATATTTGAAAAACACTCAGTGAATTTAACTTCATATATTTCAATTTCAAGCCTCGCTTTCAATATCTGGAAGAAAATGATTGATGGTAAGCATGATGTAAGACTTCCAACTATTGAATAAGAGAAAGCGTTTAGAAAAGAGTTATCGGAGCAAGAACATATCCAAGCAAAAAAAGATTTATTTCAAAACAATACAAGGACTACTTAGCGGGGAAAATCATATTTGACGAATTAACAGATTATTTAGTTGATGCGGATGTCGTATCTTCATACCCAACAGCGATGATTAATTTATTTATGGTTAGAAAAATTAAACTGGCTACGCACCATTTGATTATAATAATCTTCCTATCGGTATTTACAATGTTGATTACATCTCACCAAAAGACATATTACATTCAAGAATAGGATAGAGAAATAAAATGAGTTCATTAACGTGGAATTTGACAGATATGACAGACCAATGGATTACAAGTGTTGATATTGAAGATATGATTAAGGAAGGCTACGATATAACGATTCATAAAGGATACTATACAGAGGAGGCAGAACCAGTATTTAAAGAATATATATTAGAAATGTTTAAAGCGAAAGAGAATAGCGAGAAAGGCACACTACTTAAAAAACTACTTATGAATTTATTATAAGGAAAGATGATACAACGACCTATCCTAACAGAAGCAGAATATATTAAATCAAATGAGGAGTATTGGAAATTTTGGATAAAAAATTATATATCTGATGTGGTTGAATTCAAAGATAAAGACAAAAACAAACTTTGGCACATATCTGGAATTCCTAGAAAGGAAGAAATAATTGAAGAGAGCATAACTAAACCTTCTCACTACGGGGCTTTCATTTTAGCATATAGCAGGCGAATTATGTATAACTACATAAAAGAGTCTAATCCAAATAAAGAAATAGAGACTGATTTCTATTACACAGATACCGATAATCTAGTGTTGCATACTAGGTTTGCCAAACTAATTAAAAGACTTGGTGATAAATCTCTTGGTAGAATAACAGACGACTTAGGAGATTGTTGTAAGATAATAAGAGGAATTTGGATTGATCCTAAATTGTATATGTTAGAATTTACAACAAATAAAGCATTTCTCCCCTACCTTACTAAAAATGACTTGAAACATAAAGACAAAGGTGTTCATATAATTGAATGCTACGAAAATGAAGGAGTAAAAAAGAGATACTACCACCTCAGATGCAAGGGGTTGAATTCAAAAATGTTAAATCCAGAAGTATAGGAAAAGATGGATTTAGGTGAAAGCATTGAAAATGTTAGAAATTTTCAAATGAAGAAAATTCATGTATCACGAAATAGCAAACAGCAAAACATTAACCATTTCAGCATAGTTTATACTACAAACCATAAAAAAGAAAGTTAATGATAATAAATGGGGCGGTTGTGAGTTTATCAAAAAAAATGATAGTATCACTCACGGCTTCCATATCCGCTCCTAGATTAATGATATCAATTAATTAATTTTTTCCATAAAATTATTTTTTTACCAGTCTATAAAGATCAATAACCACCCTCACCAGACTATGTGAGAAGTTTGAGAAACTCTCTATTGAAATAAAAAAGAAACATTTTCTCTTACCGATGTTAAAAAGATAATTACTGACGAAATCCAAATGATTGAAAATGCTGGCAGGAAAGCCAAGTGATATTTTTCCATTTGGTAAGTATAAAGGTAAAAAAATTCAAGATGTAGCGGTTATTGATAATCCATACCTTGAATGGGTTATGAAACAGCCGTGGTTTGATAAATTTACAGACATTAAAAGTGAAGTAAAAAAATATTTATAAAAAATAATATGAATAGTATAAGATGACAGATCTATTTCGATAAGTCGAAATAGATCATCTTAACACCAAACATGACTACTTGAATGAAATTGAAAAATGGAACATTGACAGTGAAATTAAAAAGCATACAATTAAATAGACTAAACCTGACATTGTATCTTTCTATGAGCAATACAAGCCAAGGGATAACAATGTGAAAGTAGTTATACCATCCAATGTTGATTTGCAAGATAAATCAACATTTGCCATAACTGATAAAGAAGAAAGCACACCTTTTAAGGAGGCTGATTTAAAAGAGACTGGAATTACCGAAATCAAGACTGATGTAGGTGAAGAGATAGCACACAATGAAACCGATATTTTTCTTCAATATGATAAATATAAAAAAATAAAAATTGAAAATGTTGCTAAGATTGATAAACCATACCTTGAATATTTTATTTAACAACCTTATTTTAATAATAAAGATGCGGTAAAAAAATATCTCTTATATTTTAGAAATTAGATTTTCGTCTGCGACTTTCGTCTATTTCTAAAACATCGTCTTCCATTATTTTTTTTTTTACTTTTAATTTTTATTTTAATGGTTCCGATGTTTGACAATAAACGAGAAATATGTCGAAGATAGATAGAAGTGAAATTGTCAAACATCACTTGCATTCTACGAAGTAAGCGATAACATTAACATTTGAACCATTATTGGCAGTTCCAACTGATTTCTGTGTAAAAGTCAATACATCACTAGGAGACAAATATATATCATAATTTCTAAGATTTATTTGTTGAGTTGATTGAGAATTTACGTAAAGTTTAAAAATTGTTGTTCCGTTGGCAACGGCGCTTGACTTTGTATCAGTATCTAAATTGAATACTTACAATCAACATCTGCAAAACTTGCTTCAGTTAGTGTCACATTCTTACTACACACAACTTACTATCTTCATTTGTAATACTTATCAAAGTTGGATAAACATTTGAATAATTTGTTAAATTAGCAACGCCCACATCAAATACCGCTTTGTTTCTTATAATATTAATAGGACTTTCAGTGGTGTTTGCTTCTTTACTTCCTTCCACTTCGTTTGTTATACTTGTGTTTTTCGTATTCGTTCCCTCAATGAATAAATTGGCACTCGCTGTTTTAAGAGTTTGTATTCCAGTCGCTGCATCATTTCTCATTACTGCTGTAAAGGTAATGTTGTATTTCGCAGGCTTACCACATTATTAGCATTCGCATACTCAATCATATGAACTAATTGAAATAATCCTGTTATGGGATTTTCAATATAAAACTTAATAGCACCAAACCCAAGATGCTGAAATTGAATTTGAAATACATTTCCTTTGCTCCAGTCTAAGTCATGCATAGCATAATTTCCATCGCAAGGGTCGTCTCAGTCTTCTTGGTCAATATAATCTACAGCACCTCCCACACAATGTGCAATATACATTCCTGCTTCAAAATATAATCCATCAACGAGTTCATTTTCTATTCCAATATATGAATAGTAATCTTTTGTATCGTCCGTTGTCCATAGAGCAGTATAGCGGGCTAGGACACCCATTCCAGTTCTATATTTTATTCTCCTTTTATTTACCAGTCTAGCATCTGCCGTAGCATCAGCAGTTGTTTTCTATTCAGCCATATTATTTCAAAATGACACAGATGATTTTGTTTCTGTTTTTGTCTATATCCTAGTATTAATGATATATGGAAAGATTTCTTGTAATACTGGTGTTAATTGACCTACTACTGCTTCGCCAAAAGCGGTTTTTGAATGATTTGTTTCAATATTACCATCATATCCAACAATGACATTTATAAATTCTCCGTCTGGATTTTGTGCAATGAAGTTTCTGTGATGCATATTGAGAATTGCATTCCAATCTCAAAAAAATTTGATATATCTCGCTATATTCTCAAAATGTTTACAAAATTAAAATTTTAAAAAAATATTGTATTAAACATCGATGTTTGTAAAATGTTTTTGTTTTTGAAGTAGTCAAAAACAAAGATACACGAAAGCGAAGCGAAAGTGTGAATTTACAAATATCAACTAATTGTAATCATATTTGACTTACCCTGAACCTCCCGCTGAGTGATTGTCACGGTGTAATGGTTGTAGGCAGCATTCACTGTGGTCGCAATAAACTCCCATCGTCGCTCAGTATCAAGACTTAAACCGCTGATTTCATTTTTGTCTTTGCTCCATAGCGGGCGTGTATTATCCCAAGCATCAACCCAGAACTAATTGTATTTATACACATCGTTATTCAACAAGGCCGAACCATCAACCTTTGGCTTCAAATACATATAGTCTTCTTCGCTCGCAGTGTCAACGTTGAATTCTTGCTGGCGGGAACAATCCAGAGTAATGTAAAAATTGACAACCTTACCAGCGGCACGATTATCGTTGTCATAGGCTGTGTTCTTTCTTTCTTCTGTGTTAAAAACATAGTGATAAATCTTCTTCAAACGGCGACCGTGGCATCTGTCAAATCGCATAATAATGTTTTGGCTTGTGCTTGCTTGTGCAGTATTTTTGTAAACATAGGGATAATCAATATTGAAACTCATACCTTCGGGGCTAGCAATCTTCCGCTGGATTGATTGAATAGCATCGAGGTTAGAAGATGATTACACTTTTCGCGCAGGTATTTTTCAAGCAAAATACCAGCCCGAAAAGTGTCTTTCGTACCAAATCTCCAAAAATCAACAAACAAGAGGAAATCAAGAGGAAATCCAAAAAGGAAGCAAGAAGCAAGAAGAAACATAAATAAAACTATGATATGATAGAAACAAGGAAATATGGAACGGAACAAAAACCACACACCACATTGATAATAACAAAAAACACAATACCACCAAAAATAACAGTAGAAAATAGCTGAAAATTAGGAAAAAAGAAAACAAATGACGACAGAACCCAGAACAGACTTTTTAACGGTAGCCATATCGGCCCACCAAAACGAGAAAGGCATTTCAAACCACTCACCAGGAAAATTAGAAATAGAACATCTAGAACATAATCCAAACGGTCCAAGTAAGGATTATATGTAATAACTAATAACAAAAAATGAAAAATAGAAATAAAAGACAGAAACCGCCCACCTAAACCTTTTTCCCAGCGACAAAAATCGTCGGCGCTTCATTCTCTCAGAATTCAGAAAACCAAAGAAGAGCAGGAGTTCAAGAGCGAAACCCTGACCCGACCCAGCCCGACCCGACCCAGCCCAACCCGACCCAACCCAACCCAACCCAAGCCAAGGTAAGATGAGCGAAAGTTTGATAAGTAAACAAAATAAATCTGTTGATGATTATGTATTCATTCATGAAACAAATAAGCACGGAGTTGATAAGTTAACTAGAACAAAAATAGCTTCCGAAGAAATAATAAATAAGTTCAATAAAGAAATTGACCTCTTAATGAGAAAAAGAAATGAAGAGAGAGTGAAGTTAGAGGCTGTTACGAAAGTTATCAGGAAGATGGAACAAGAAAGTTTATATGTGGAAGAAGATAGGATGGCTAACTTACAAAGAAAAAATGATATAATAAGAACGAATAAAGAACTAAAATTGTTTAATACATGGAAAAAGGAAAATAGATATGAGTATCAAAGAGAAGTTATTGATAAAATAAGAATGGGGATAGTAGATGAGGGGTTGAGTTTCAATAAATCTTATATAAAATATTCTGATTATGATTTACATATTATGATGAAAACTAATGGTGATGCTAATATGAATAAATGTGTGAGAGAAAGTGAAAATAGTGTCTCACCCACTTCGCCCCTTGGCACATAGTGCTATATAAATAGTGTGTAATATTTTATCCAAAAAAATCGTACAAAGAAATTTATTCTTTATGTTGTGTAGAATGGATGATTTAGCAACAGCATTAGAAGGAATTCAGTTTGATCCCGACCCAGCCCCTGACCAGCCAGCCCCAGCCCAACCCGCCCCTGGCCAGCCCGACCCAGCCCAAGCCGACCCCGCCCCTGACCAGCCCGACCCAGCCCCTGGCCAGCCCGACCCCGCCCCAGTCCAACCCGACCCAGCGCCGCCAGCTCCAATCGGATTGGACACTTATGAAACTATTGTTCCATTCTTCCACGAAAACAAAAGATATGTAAAACTTTCGCGGAATTTTGTCAACTCAAAAAAACATATTGAAGTTTTTCGTGAGTACCCGCAAATGCGGAACTATATTGAGCAGAGAGAAATCAAAACAAGTGATTTTTATTTCGCACACGTAGATGTCAACACAGCCGTGGACAAACCAAAATACAAACAATATTTTCTTGTCTGTATCGGGGAAGAAAATGAGATGATTATTTTCAATTCCATCACAGCTATCAGCAGGGTTTTGAAAGCGAGAACCAGAGATATAGTCTGGATACTTCCAATTGATTTTATCTAATAAATTATAAATCTAGTATTACTCTTGCTTTTCTTTCTCTACGACTAGTCCTGATATTCTAAGGTTGGATGTCTTCACGGTTTAATAATTCCTTTGTTTTTTTCGCTTTTGTTAAATCTGTAACTTGCTCGTTAATTTGTTTTTCTTCGTCAGCTGGTTTATCAAATTTGGTCTTTAATAATTCACGAGGGCTGACTAGTTCGTCTGAATTTAATATTAACTTGAAGCCCTTTCTTCCGACGACGGTGTAAATCTGCTTACTGTATTGTCGGCCCCCTTTTGAAAATAAATTTCTTTTCAATTCCTTTCTCACTCTATCTCCTTTTTCAAATTCGTCTACTAACCCATCCAGTTGAATTCGTTGTTTGTTTTTATTTACCTCCTTAAATACATCAATCGGCCTAGCTTGAATTGTTCTATGATGTCGCATATTATAAGCATCTACCATATCATCAATCCAAGAAAGCCAATCAAAATTACCATTAGTTTCAAATAGAATATCAAGCCACCGTCTTATAGTTCTAATAACACTGTCCACAATCGCAAGAGCCCGATGGTCACCCACTTCAACCGTCCGATGGTCAATATTGTTTTCTCTGAAATAATCTTTAACCATTCCTTTATATTCACTTCCGCTATCAGTAGTAATTGATTCGGGAGTGTATGGTATTGATTTTAAAGCCAAATAAACTTCCTTAGCCGTTTTGTTTTTAAGCGGTTTAATTATTAAAAATCTACTGTGAGTGTCAATCCAAAACAACATCCAAGCATAGCCTTTATTTCCTTTCTTGTCTTTAAGTTTAGACATATCCGCCAAATCTACAAATACTTGTTTAAGTGGTTTGTCTGACCATATAGTATTCCATTTATCGGTTGGTAATCTTTTTTGGTAATGAATTTCAAGTGCTTGTTGTTCCTTTCGTTCATCTTCATCCGCACCTCCGGGTTCATTGTTTTGTGGATTGCTGTGTTTGTGGTCCATCTAATACTTAATGATACCTAATGCTTTATCCTTATATATTGCTCTTTCTTTTTTTTCTAGTTCAAAACAGTAATTAGAACAAAACTCATACATATAAAACCAATCAAAACTATCATCAATGGCTGTAATCTGTCGGTTCGCTAAACACAGAGTTAATCCACACACATAGCAACTAGTGAAGTCATACATACGATGATTATATAGGTAGTCCATAATGTGTAAACGAACATCTAACGGTAAATTCTTAATTTCACTCATATATATTAGAACTTTAAAAATATTTTTGAAACATCATTATTTTTGATTTCTTACCTTTACTTTTCTTAGGCTGTTCCTCTTCCTCACTTTCCTCGCTCTCACTCTCGCTCTCTTCTAATTCAGGCAGTTTCTTTTTTACCACTTTCTTCGCCTTCTTCTGTTTAGTCTTTAATTTCATACCCGCAACCCGTCGCGCGACAATATCAACAAAATCTTGTTGAACCTCTTCATCACTTTCACTACTTTCTTCAATCGGCTCGCCGTCTCTTCCATCTATCATATCCCTCGCCAACTGTTTCTTAGACACGTGGTCCATCTTTTCATCATTGGTCATTTCTTTCGCATTCTTCGCCTCTTCCTCCGCGAGTAATTCCCTAGCCCTTTCAATCTTTCTCTGCCTCGCATACTGTTTCTTCATTACAGTCGCTTTTTCAAGGTTCTTTATGGCAATCTCTCTATTACCTCTCGGCATTTTTGGATGTATATCTAACCAAAAATAATTTTTATTCGGATTAATTATTATCCAAATTATATATCAATGAGTCAATATAAGTCGCTCTTAGGATTGAATGAGCTAGCTGTTGATAGTCTGGACATAAAAAACTTAGATTTAACGAACACTAATATTATAGGCTTAAACACTGATAGGGTGCCAGAAGATGCTGACCCCGTAAATCTTTACTATACTGACGGACGATTTGATGCGAGGTTATCTACCAAATCAACATCAGACATCAAAGAAGGTAAAAATTTATACTACACTGAGCAACGAGTAAGGGACAATGACAAGGTTCAAGCCTCAACTCAACACCGCTCTAATACAAGTAATCCGCACCAAACCAGTCTATACAATTTGATAGACACTAACATATCCGCACCAACGGTCGGGCAATACTTAACATATAATGATGTGGATGGTAAATGGAGGAATACCACCCTGGGGTCAATAGACACACTCTCCGATGTAGTCATTACAGCACCAATAGCGATGAATAGTTATCTAACATATAATTCAATAAACTGGGTAAATAAAACCTTTCCGATAAATGTTGATGAATTCGGTAATATTAATATGGGCGGATATTTGAACATAACGGGAGTTAATTTACTAAATACTATATTGGTTTCTTCAATCATAACCACTGCGACATTTAATGATGCTTTTGATACACTGCTATCGGCTAAGACAACCACTAACTTAGCAGAGGGGACAAACCTTTACTATACCAATGCTAGATTTGACACTCAATTAGCAACAAAGAGCACAACCAACTTAGCAGAGGGAACAAATCTATATTATACGACGGCCAGAGCAAATACAGATTTTGATACGAGATTGGCAACCAAGAGCACCACCAATTTAGCAGAAGGAAATAATCTATATTATACTGATGGCAGATTTGACACACTGCTAGCTACTAAATCAACTACTAACTTAGCAGAAGGAACTAATCTATATTATACCACAGCGAGAGCAAATACAGATTTTGACACGAGAATAGCGACGAAATCAATAGATGCTTTGAGCGACTGCCTAATAACGACACCCGCAGATAACCAACTGCTTATTTACAGCACAGGACAATGGCGAAATGTGGTTTCACCTTTTCTGAGATTAGACTGCACAGCAAGTATGACGGCAGGCTTAAATATGGGGGGATTTGCGATTACAAATGTTGGTAATGTTGATGGGATTGATGTGTCAGCACTTGATACGAATGTCGTTAAATTATCAACATACCAAACAATCGGAGGAAATAAAACATTTAGCGACAAAATAACAACTTCATTAACTTCAAATATAAGCAGACCGATAATTATAGGAAGCACGTCAAAATCAGCAAATGGGGCAACAGGCGGATTAGAATTATATGGAAAAGCGGGCAATATCGGCGGGGCACACTTACAAGCAATAACATCGGCGGATGCTTATCCAACATTTCAATTATTGAACTGGGCACACGATAACATTAATCTATACTTTGATTGTTATTTCAACGGGACTAACATATTATCTTCTAATACTTCTTCAAATTTTCAAATAGCGAAATACTTAAACAAACTAAGTTTTAATTACAAAAACGGCGGAACACTCGGGCAGTCTATAACATTGACAGAGGCGATATCAATTGATACAGCAGGCTTATTAACGACGAAGGCGATAACGGCTAATGGTCTAATAACTGCGAATGCGGGAGTATCTACAACCACTTTGACAACGAGCGATAACATTGTCGTAGGTGCTGGAAAAAGTCTTTTTATTGATAGAAGTGGGGCGACAATAGCAAATAAACTGGTTTTATGGGATGGAGGCACTCCGTCGGCTACGGCGTTTCTAGGCTTTGGTGTTTCTAGTCAAACATTGATTTATAATGTTAATGCTTCAACAGATAGCCACGTATTTTATTATGGAGGCTCAAACGAATTATTCAGAATTAACAACACAGCGATTACAGCGACAAAATCAATAACAGCAAATGGTGGGTTGAATATGAATAGTCAAAGTATTACAAATGTAAATCAACTAAATGGTAGGACTGTCTCAACTTTTCTCTTTATTTACAGAACACGATGCGAACAAGGCGAAAGTGTCCGCGGATGGTAGCATAGACACTCACAGCGATGTAATAATAACGACACCAGCAAACTGACAATTACTTACATACAACGGCACAAACTGGGTAAATTCCACTGGGTCTCTTGCTTTCCTTGCTTTATCAGGCGGAACGATGACGGGCGATGTAAAATATGGGGCTTCTGCTTTTACTCTATACACAGCACCACAGGCTATGACGACTAACTCGGCACCTTCTCCGTTTGTTGCTTCTGCTTCGGATGAACACCACCCCGCTTATTATGCTTTTAATGCTAATCAAAACGATTACTGGACGACTGCTATATATTACAACGACACGACTGGGGTATATACAAGAGTGCCAGCAACCACTAATACTTGGGGCGGTGTGGGATATACTGGCGAATATATAAAAATAGATTTAGGGGCTATATACAGAATTAAAACATATTATGTCAGGTCTTCGTCAGCTAACTTCATTGAAACAACCCCGAGTATTTGGTATGTGGGGACAAGTAGCGACAACATAACATACACATTATGGGACAGCAGGAGTGGCGAGGCTTGGGCTTCGCAAACAACGAAAACATATTCGCCCGCTTCAAATGCTACCGCTAGATATATCATTTTCGTAGTAAATAAAACTGGGAGTGGTGGAACATCATTTAGGAGCCAACCCCGTATAGCCAGTTTGTATTTTGATTATGAGACATTTAATTATGATATAACATTGATTAGAAATATGACGGGCTACTCAATAACAACAAGCGGAGCCATAACAGCAAGCGGTTTAATTATGGCTAGCGGAGGATTAACAGGAACCACATTAACAGCTAGCGGATTGATAACGGCAAATGCGGGAGTTGATTTGAAAAGTCAGATTATATCAAATGTAGCCACTCCATCGGCTTCAACAGACGGGGCGAATAAAAGTTATGTGGATACATTAGACGGTCAGAACGTGAAATTAACGGGAACCCAGACAATAGCAGGAACAAAGGAATTCAGTGGAATATTGGCGACTTCCCTTGGTGTCCCGTGTATAGTAGGTAGGAATACAAAAGGAACTGGTGCGACGGGAGGTTTAGAATTATATGGAACCAACAACAATCTAAACGGCCCGCACATTCAAGCTTTCGTAAATACATCAGTCTATTCCGTATTTCAACAATTAAACTGGGGGCAGGACAATATTGCTTTAAGTTTTGATTGTTATTACGATGGGGCGAACTGGAAATCAAGCGACCCAGGCTCAAACTTTCAAATATACAAAATTTCAGATAAACTCTCCTTTAACTACAAATCGGGAGTAGCACTGGCAGGAACCATAGCATTTAGTGTGGCGATGAACATAAACACGGCTGGACTATTAACGGCGAATGCTGGAATACGCACAACAACTGCAACGGCGAGTGGAGTGATAACCGCAAATGCTGGTACTAATTCAGGCTCGCAACTTTACTTTTCGGACGGCACGACATCAACTTGCGGAATAAGGTGGTCTGACGATAACCACGGCGTATTTTGTCAAAGAAATGCTAATGTGATGTATATTAAAGAGTATGGCGACATATACTTTCAAACAACGGGCTCTACTACACGAACACAGATGAATTCAGGCGGTCTTTATGTCACTTCGGCTGGTGCTTCTACTTCCGTCCAAATAGGTATGCCAAGGTCGGGATATCCTAATGAACCTATGATTTTATTAAGGTCTGGTAATAATGCTAATAACTGCGGTTTCATTGGTCATAGTGGCTCACAACTTTATGCTTGGTGTACGTCAAATTCAAACTGCGAACCTTCGGGGGGTTATAATTATGTGACAGTCGGAGGCGGTTGGGGCTACTCATCAGACAGGAGATTGAAAGCGGATATTAAGACATTAGAATGTGGCGATTGTTGCGAGAAATTACTAAAATTAAATTGTTGCTCGTATTATTGGAAAACGGATGAGAAGAAAGAAAAAAAGAATTGTGGTTTTATCGCTGATGAAGTAAAAAAAAAATTCCAGAGTTTGTTGAGACTACGGGGATGAAAATAGGCGACGATGAAAACATAGAAGGAATAGAATATACAAGTTTTATACTAATATTAGTCAGTGCTTTTCAACATATGGCGGAAAAGGTGATTAATTTAGAAAAAGAAAATAAAACTTTGCTTAATATATTACAAGACCTAACCAATCAATTAGCAGAAATCAGAGCAGTTGTATTTTCAAATGCCCCCTAGATTACACCCACCGCCAGCCGTAGATGGTGGCGACCTTACACCCGAACTCAAAAACCGTGTGCTAGATGTCCAAATTAAGCAGGAAGAAAAAAAATTAGACTACGAATACGAAGACAACTGGGACTGTTGTATGACGAAGCGAAAAACAGACAGCCGACTTATCAAATACTTATTTCAAATTGGTATCATTATATCTATAATCACCCTTTGTATCGTGAGGTTGTCTGAAAAGAACATTCCGTGTGAGACGGCCAACACTTATGTCGGTATTTTAACACTATTAATAGGCATCTGCCTTCCTTCCCCTTCTTCGTCCAAAAAGAAAATTAAAAAATAAAATGAATGATATATAAAAATGAAGTATTGTCAATCTTGTAAATTATCTTATCCACCCATATTTTTTATAAGCAAAAAATGGAAATTGTGTAAGGAATGTGATACCTGTCGCAAAAAAAAGAATGTTAATAATGTAATATGTGTTCATATGAATAAGCAGAAATATTGTTTGTTGTGTATAACGGCAGAAAATAAACCAGAAAAAATATCTTATTCTGAACCGTGGGCAGAGTGGTTGGATTAAATATCATTACATTCATATAGTTGAGTTTTATACCACGAAGCATCATTTGAGCAGATTAGCGGAATAGCTTCATCAAAACTAACACACCAATCGCTGAAAGGCTTATACACACATTTAAATTTGGTTTCTATTCCTTTTTGAATACACCACACACAACTTTCATTTTTTTTTATCACTGACCCGTGAATAGAAATCACAAGCGGTCCGACCTAACACAGAGCACACAAATAATAATATTAACAACATAATATATTATACAACATATAGAAACAATGAGTGAGTTCAAATACCAAAAGATTATTTTTCTGAGTAATGATTTTGTTGGCGGTAGCAAGACATTTGACAAAAACATTCAAATGAACTTTACACCAACCAGGATGAATGTTAAGTTTTTCCACTATATGAACGATATGACCGAGACGAAAACGAAAATCCTTCATATGGACCGCATTGGCATTATTGGCACATTCGCCGATAGCAACACCGCAAACATTTCCAATCTTAGCTACAATTTGGGGATAGTAGGCTGGACCGATAGGCAGTATTCGTTTAGGGTATTGAAAACTGACAATAGCAATATTGAGACTGACCAACTAGGTGGAAGAATTGTTATTTGTTTAGATTTCTAGCGTAGGGGCCTGCTCCCCCTACAACCCCGCAGGTAAAAAAATATATTTTAGAATATATAATATATTTGGAGGTGCGGAGGCGAAGTCTCTGAAATGGAAAAAATCAATAATGTAAAGGTGAAACCAGTCAAGCAAAACGGAGATGGTGAGAAGTTAGCAAAAGGATATAAGTTATTTGATGAACCGTACGCCAATATTTTTCTTCTCGCTCGCAAGAAGAGTGGCAAGACGACCGCACTGTTTGAAATCCTGAAACGAACAACTGACAAAAAGACCCGCATTGTTATTATCGCCAGCACGATACACAAGGACCACATATACAAAGAAATGGTTAAGCACTTCAAGAAGAAGTGCAACCCAATGGCTATATACACATATTTGAAAACGGATGGATACAGTGTGATTGATTACGAGGACAAGCTCAGCAAACCCGACGAGGAGCAAGAAGAAGGAGAGCTTGTTCAGGACTAGAAAGAAGAACCGAAGCCGAAGTTTTTATATTTTGGTAAAGAGGAAAAGAAGAAGCAGGAGGGAGGCGAAAAAGTGGAGAGACCGAGCAAATACATTATACCAGAAGTTGTGTTCGTGTTAGATGATTTAGGTAGTGGTTTAAGGGATAAGTCAGTGAGCGACCTGTTAAAGAAAAACCGCCACTACAAGTCAAAGGTGATTATGAGCTCGCAATACCTTAACGACCTACGACCCGAAGCTATCAAACAGCTGGACTACCTTCTTATTGTTCCTGGTCAGAGTGTTGATAAAATTAAACTCGTGTATAAGCATCTGGACCTCGGCTACGACCTTGAATACTTCATTGAAAAATATCACGAGGCGACCAAGGAACGATTTAACTTTTTGTATGTGGATGCGGTATCGGACGAACTGAGGCAGAATTTCAACAAAAGGTTTTTGTAATTTAAATTAATTATTTTTTTCTATACAATATAGATACCAACATCCCCAGTGATTATTTCACAACCAGCAGGATACAATATAGGATACAATCCAAGCCCAGTCAAAACGCCACAAGCAGGAGGGAAAAGAAAATCAAAAAAGAAACAAACAGGTGGGAAAGTAAATTGGAAAAAAGTCAGACAAGCGATATTGGATGCTAATAGGTTTATCAAGAAGAACCAATTGATTTCCAGGGGTGCTATTTTTCTCATCGATGTCGGAGTGCCTTATGCGGACCGTGTAGCGAGGGCGGCGGCCAAACAAGGATACTGCAAGCAACAAGGCGGAGCGGTCAAATTTCGTTAACCCCCTAACCCGATTGATGTAAAATCTTATATTAATTTTTTTCTAACAATATAATAGTAGTAATGCGAAGTAAGCCAAAGAAACAACGGCCTCCGAGGATATACAGAACCAAAGATGGCAGACCATATATCAAAGTGAAAGGTAAACGATCATATCTCAACTTTGGTGAGAAAACGAATGACCTTTCAACACTTCAAATCGTTAAACTGTTTTTGAAATATATAAACAAACCCCGAGGTAAACGAAAAAAAAAACCCGCGAGAAAGTGGTTGTATCTGACTTTAACAGTCTTGAATACGAGAACCGCAATCAGATACAAGACAACTTACAGAAAAAATATGACCTAATACACGAGCAGGAAGAAAAGGAAAAGAAGAAAAGGGATGAGATAGAAGAAGAAAAAAAAAGGTTGGAAATAAAAGAAATCAAAGACCTTGAAGATAAAGAAGAAGAAAAGAAAAGAAAAGGAGGATGCTGAAATGAAGGAAAGACAAGAAGAAAAGAAAAGAGAGATTAAAAGGTTGAAACGAATAAATGAAGAACTCAGAGAATTCCAAAAAACTAAAAGGCTTTTATTGATGCAGCCAGACAAAAACAAACCACAACGAGCACGAAAAAAACATCCTTCGTCTGATACTAAGGTAGAAGATGTAACTCAACAATGGAATGCGAACATAAGTAAGATTGAGCATTTACAGAGAGAAAAAATAGTTAAAGAGATGGTTGAAAGTTCTGTTCAGAGTAGAGGTGGTAGCAAAAAAACTAACAAACAAATCGTTCAAGATTTAGAAAAAGCTGGTATTGTAGTTATCAGTGTCAAGGGAGGAAAAGTTGTTAATTACAAAAAGACTTTACAACAATTTTTAATCAAACACGAAACAACGAAAAACATTGAAACATCAGAGGAAGGATGGGCTTCATTTCATGCTTGGATAAAAAAGAAAACGAAGCAGGCAGAACAAAACAACCTCAACCACAACCACAACAACCTCAACCACAACCACAACAACCACAACCAGAACCACAACCAGAACCACAACCAGAACCACAACCAGAACCACAACCAGAACCACAACCAGAACCACAAACAGAAGAACAGCCGCCAGCTGGCGATGAGGATGCGAAAAAATTAATATTATATTTACAAAATATGCCACAGTTAGAAGATGACCAAAGTGGGGAAGGCTATCGCGGACTAATGACGGATGAAATAGACATCATTATGAGTAAGCACGATTGGTATTTGGGAACAGTAGCCAGCGACGAAATAAACAAACTGAAACCAGAAAAAAGAAAGAAGTATGGTTTTATAATGAACTTGGATAAGTCTAGCCAACCAGGCTCACATTGGATTGCTGTTTGGATTGACACCATTAAAGACGACTCTATTGAAATCTACGACCCTCTCGCACTGTATAAGTTGAATGAGCTATTTCTTCACCAAATGAAACAGCTTATTGAAAAGAGTAAGCCGAGCACTTACCTGCTTATGAAAGTCAATCAAGTCAAAAACCAAAGCGACACGAGCACAACCTGCGGGTGGCATAGTATTAGGTTTTTGTTAGAGCGGGCGAAAGGGAACCGTTTTAAATTTGCCAGCGGTTGGACAGACTTAAAAGAAAAAGAAGCGGAGGAGTTGAAAACACAGAATGGGTATGGTTTTGATACATATATATAAAAAATATTTACCTGCTAATATATACAATGGAGTATAGAGGCGGGCGAAGTAGTAATATTTACTATGTCAATAGCAAAAATGGGATAAACGGCACGGACAGTGATTTCACTCACGCC
Organism: Paulinella micropora; assembly: GCA_019918135.1. Lineage (NCBI taxonomy): Eukaryota > Cercozoa > Imbricatea > Euglyphida > Paulinellidae > Paulinella > Paulinella micropora. The sequence continues at coordinate 19,756 of WBZZ01002063.1, forward strand.
ATTGATATGAAATCGCTAGACAACCCGACACACTGTAAAATTTTACATATCTATGTTCCGAAGTCGTATTACTCTGTGGCAAGTCCTTACAACACTTTTATTCTGAGTGAAAACGGCAACGAGGCACTCATTACGATACCTGAAGGAAACTACACGATGAACAACTTAAAAAATAAGCTGGCCGAGGTGCTAACCGCAGAAAGCCCCAACGACTACACATATACAATAACAAGCAACAACACAAACACCGACCCCGAAGACGGCAAGCTAACATTCACCGTAGCGAACAATCCCATTAACATCCAACCGCGGTTTGTATTTGATGACGAAACAAGGGTCCACGAAATTATGGGGTTTGAGCGGTCCTCTACTTATTTCTTTGCTAACAATACACTGAGGTCACCAAATGTCATAATATTGACTGGCGAAAAAACACTGTATCTACAAAGCGACCTAGTAGGCGAAGGTGATAACCACTTATTACAGGAAATATACACAGCGAATGAAATCCCATTCGGCTCTGTTATCTACGATGGAAGCGGGTCGGAGTATGGCAAAAGATTATCTACGAGTTCAAGCAATGTGTATCGGTTTTACTTGACTGACGAAAACGACCAACCAATTAACCTCAACTGTTTGGGTATTGTAATGATATTGTTGATTTACCGCGAGACGAATCATTTTAATTTATTTACATCATTTTTTAATCTACTCAAATCTAGGTAATTAATTAATTTATTTTTTTCTCATATTAAAATATATAGGACAACCAAAAACTGAAAAAACGAAATGCCCACACAATACGGAGGCGAATTAGACTTTTCTAAAACTGACTACATCAGTGCTTCTTATCGTTTGAATAAACTTAACCCGCGAGAAAGCAGTAATGGAAATGTCACTATTACCTCTGCGGGAGGCCAAGAAAGCACATTTGACCTTATTAGTCGCCCATTTAACTTGGCTAGGTCAGTTCTGCGTTTTACTTACACTATCCCAGACACGGATACTAAATACAACAAGGCTTATATGGATTGCCTTGCTCCTATTAGACAAATTCAACTTCAAACCCGTAGCGGAGTTTATCTGTGCGATTTGAACTATGTTGGAAATATTACAAAGATGATTTGGAAGCCTGAGACTTCGCTTAAAAACTTTCTCGCACTTGAAAACCACGATGTTGGCACTGGTGCTGGCTGTATGCTCCAAAAGTGTAATGCTGACAGCAAGATTGATATTGACATTACCGACAGAAAGGCGACTGTTCTTGATGCTAATGTCACTGTCGCAGACCTTCAAGCAGATATGGTCAATATGTTTCAACCTCCTTCAACTAATGCCCGCCGTCATAATGATGCTCTCATCGCGGCTGGAACTGGAACTCCACTGCCTGTTAATGTGCCTTACAATGAGGCGAAGTATTTTACTGCTGGTGCTTTGGGCGATAATACTGGTGCTGGTAATATGGCTATTAAAATCAAACTTAATCTTGGTATGCTTTACAACACTATTTTCGCCCTTGATAAGACTATTATGTTTCCAGAGATTTTGACGATGTGAATTGTCTGGAACGGCTCTGCGAAGATTTATTATTCTGGTGCTGACCCGCTAAGTCCTGGTGGCGGTGCTAACATCGCTGCTGGTGCTGAGGATGTTTCTATGAGCAATCTTAACTTGTTTCTTGCTGTTGAGCAGAACCCTGGTGTCATTCAATCTATTCAAAGCCAGATTGCGGACAGTGGTATGAGTTTTGATATTGATTACCCCTATGTGTATAAGAATACTATTGGAACTGCTAGCGATGGTAAATCAACTGAAAACCAAAACATTATTTTGCGATTTGACCGTGGGCACGGGCAGAGGTTGAAGAAGATTTATCACAGTGTGTTTCATTCTGTTGAAACTGTAAATACCGTTTATGACAATGATGTAAATGATGAGCGGTCTGCTACGGGTGCTGTTGTTGCTGATGCTAGGAGAAAGGTAGTCTCGTTTTACACTACCCTTGATGGTGCGAGACAGGAAGAATTTGATGTGAATGTGGCTAACCTTGAAGACTATATGATTATGAAGCCGAGGTTGGAGGGTAGTGCCTTGATGAATTCTAATGTGTATCAATACAACTGGATTTATGCTAATTGCTGGGACAACAACCGCCCGCTGTGGAGCAAGGATCAGAACGAGATTAGCGGGCTTGACTTAACTCAGGAACGGCGATGGGAGTTTATTGGAACCTGCCGAAACAAAGTCCATTCTCACTACACTCTGGCTATTACTCAGCGAACTGTGAGTGTGAAGAAAAATGTAATTACAATTAGTTAAGAGGTAATTAATTTTGATAGATTATTTATTTTTTTAATAATATACGAAGAATGAGCCACCAAAGAAATTTGATAGCACAAAATCCTGACGGCGACTTCGTAAATGTCAAAGTCGGGTATGACGGCCACATTGAAACCAATAATATGAAAACCGCCTTTGGTGAAGCATTGACCAGCTCATTAACACCAGTATTACAGGAAATATTCCCCTACACAGTTAATGCACGGATATGGTCGCTAACTCAAACTGATGCGAAAGTATCATTTAATGCGAATATGGCCGAATTGAAAACAGATGCGAAAACTACCGCTAATGCTATAATGGAAAGCAAAAGAAAAATAAAATACAGAACTGGTATGGGTGTATTAGCTCGCTTCACCGCCTTATGGAATACTGATGAAACTAAGGACTACTATTCATTTATTGGTATTGGCGACACCGCACTACAAAATGGATTCTACTTTTACAAAGAAAGGACGGTTGGCTTTAATATCGCACATTGTAAGGGAGGAGCAACCACTCTTTTCGCACAAGCAAACTGGGATGACCCGTGCGATGGAACGGGTGATATGCCTCTCTTGGATTGGTCAAAGGGAAATGTATTTCAAATTCAATTTCAATACTTGGGCTTTGGTGCTATAAAGTTTTCAATTGAGAACCCAACGACTGGTGAGTTCCAACAAGTCCATATGATTAAGTATGCGAATGCCAACGATGGTGTCAGTCTGCGGAATACAACTCTCCCTTTTGTTGCTCGTATCAGAAATTATGGTGCTGGAACTGGAATACAAACATTAAAAACTGCGAGTTGTAGTATGTTTATTGAGGGACCCAACACTATTAATACAAGCATATCTAACGAAGCGGAAGGAGATGAAAAGGCGAGCACCACTGAAAGCCCAATTCTCAGCATAAAAAATAAGACAACTTTTAACGGTGGTGCGACCAATTATTCAATTGTTTATCCAACTCTTGTAAGCATATCAAACGAAGACAGTAAGGTTAATATAGTGCGAATTGTGAAAACGACAGGAGCACTTACGGCAGAGAACTTCGTTGATATTGATGCCACAACTTCAATCGTATCAAAGGACACCTCTGCGACGGCTCTTGGTGGTGCTACTGTGACGGACGTCATCCTTAAACTTTATGTTAATGCTACTTCTAGCCAGCTTATTGACCTGCGAACTTACGACATTCAACTCGCGCCTGGCGAAAATCTAACATTTTTACAAAAGTCTGTATCAACTCTTGCGAATGGAGGAAATGTGAGTGTTATCGTTAATTTCGTAGAAGACCATTGATGTGAATATATAATTATTTTTGTAATAATTTTTTCTAATATAATAATATAGTAATGTATAGTCGTAAGTTGTATATTGTTGGTGGTAGGCGGTTTCTAACAAAAACATCTATCAAATCCTACATAAGAAGAATGATAAACAAATATAACGATGGTGAAGTGCTGAACCCAGAAGATAGCAATTTCGTGCGAGACCTAATAACCCATCACCCTTGTCTAAAAGATGGCATCATTGATGTTGAAAGTAATTTGACCACGGGGAGAAAACACTTTCGTGTAGATGGTAAGCCGTTTTCGTGGAATTGTTGTGTTGACCTCATAGGCCTTAGCAAATTAAAAAAAATGGCGAGAGTGATAAAAGAAGCTAGCAGGAATACGATAAGACCGCAAATACAAGAATATCTTGACATCGTGGCTATTGATGTATTCGTTGAACCCATATACATATGCGAAATAAGTGGCGATATATATGAGCGGGTTGATGTCCACGTAGACCACCACTTTGACATAATACAATTCAAAGACATCCTTCAACAATACCTTGAAGTAAATAGAGAATTAGAAGTTGAAGACGGTTTATTGAAAGAACCGCATTTTACCAAATTTAGCGACTTCCACAAACAGAAAGCAATACTGCGAATTATAAAAAAAGAAATCAATATAAGAGGTAAAATGTATCTCCTACGGTAAATACCTCTTCAATTCGTCTTTATTTTGGACCCAAGGCTGACGAACTAACCATTCAATATATGGCTTATCAATCTTGGCTATGTCTTCTATTTTTTTGCATTTGTATTTCCCAAAATGAAACAAGTTTGGTTGAGCATTTCTCATTTCTTCAATCGCTTTTATTTCGTCGTGGATTACCTTTTGAATAAAGTCCAACGAGAAGGATTTTTTTTCGCCTTCAATGGAAAGTTTTTGGAACTTCTCGCACAGTCTTGTAAGGGTAGTCATAGTAGGGTGTATATAGTAGGCAGTATAAAAAAGATAAAAAATTAAATAATTAATATAGGATACACAATGTCTCAATGGATTGCCTTCGTTAAGGCTTACTATGCTAAACACGGTATAAGCTATGGTGAAGCATTGAAAAAGGCTGGCAAGGAATACAGGAAACAAAAAGGCGGTAATGCGGATTTATCAGAAGATGTCTATTTGTCTTCGTCGGATAGAAAAGGTGCGGACGGATGGAAACCTGTCGCGAGCAAAGAAAAATCAACCGTATATGAGAAAGATGGCAAAGCTATTGTAGCATTTAGAGGTTCGGCAGATAAAAGGGACTTACTCACCGACGTCGCCTTGGTGAAGGGTGTATTGAAAAGAACCCCTAGATATAAAGAAGAACAGAAGTTGGTTGATGAGGTTATAAAGAAATATGGTAAGGATAATGTAGAGCTAACGGGTCATAGTCTTGGAGGAACGATAGCAAAAGACCTGAGCCGACAGACTGGTGTAAAGGCCACCACATACAATAAAGGCAGTAGCACAAAAGACCTCATTGAAGGAGTGATTGACTGAGTGGCGGTGAAAGTAAATCCAAAAGGGAAGCGGGCGAAGACTGCGAAGCTGACCACGAACTACCGAACCGCATTTGACCCCGTATCGTTAATGGGTGCTACGGCGGTAAATACTAAGTTAGTCAAACCAAAAAAAGGAATTCATACAATCAGGAGCTTCAAAGGTAAAGGAGCCAAAAAAATTTATTTATAATTCAACCGCGAATGTGGAAGCCGAGCGGTATGATGTCGTTATCGTTAATGAACTTACGACCCGCCCATTTATTCTCATTAAATTGTTTTTTAACATTCGTCATATGTAAAATGCTAAAATGTGGGACTTGTTGTTGTTTGCTGTTTCTATCAATGTGTATTTTTTTCATTTGGAAATCCTTTACATTTTCAACTGACCCACCTTTGTCCATCTTATCAAATGTGTCATAGTTTAGCTGATTAGCATCTAAGCCTTTACCCCTGAAATGGAAATATCTTTTAACTCCATTTTCAGACACTATTTTAACCCCTTTTGAAATATGCTTTAAGTCGTTCTTGGTCATTCCTTCCGTAAATGCATCCTTCGTCGTAAATTCTAACATATAAAGTTTTGGTGCTATCCACACACCTTTTATTATCTTACATCCATCGCCTAAATCGTCTCCAATACCACCCAATTTTTTATTACCCATATTCTTTACATACTTGGCACATCTCGCGTGGATTTGTAAGCTGTCTGTGTCGGTGTAGTAGAAATCATCGTCAATGGTTCTGTTCGGGTTTGCTTCCTTAATATAGTTGAACATAATGCGACGGCTATATGCTAGAATGAATGCCCCATAGTGTGAAGGCTTGGTTATGCTACTCTCTAATAAGAGTGGATTGCGAGGTAAGCCCGATATGTGTCATAAATCTTTTCCTTGTTGGTCCGTAAATTTAACTATGTCAGTTATTTGGTTGCTATTCCAGAATTTCCAGTAATCTTCATTAGTTTGTATATATGTTGTAATAGATGGTATTGGTCTCTGTATCATCTTACCGTATAGACTATTCATAAACAACTTGGCGAGCAGATATTGCGGGCTACCTTTCTCCGCATTTTCCTTCGCCTTAAACATATCGTCTATGTATTGTTTGAAAACACATTCAGATTTGACTGTGTAGTATCCTTTATGAATGTGGACCGTATAACCTTCGGCTACCATATCCTCAATATCTACACTCGTCAGCCATTGGTCCTTCATATCTTCTAGTCGCCATTTAAGAGAACCCATTTTGTCTCGCTGTCCAATTCGCGAATGTAATATGTCTTTTGGTGAGATGTAGTCAAGGTTGTAAATACCGATTTGAAGATTTCGCGGGTCAAATGGTCCGATTGTTTCCAGTATATCGCCAACCATAAAAGCTAACAACATCGCTGTTGGATATAAAGATACGACATCCGCATCAACGAGGTAGTCAATTATTTCGTCAAAGGTGATTTCTTTTTTCAAAATATCTTTCATACTGCTTAGAAATAAACCGCCTCTTAGATGGGTAAGTCCTTCCGCCTATAATGGCTTTTCTAAATGCTCTTTCCTGCTCCACCGTTGGAAGTCTCACCTCATATTTACCGTCTACATATTTCTTCCATATGTTAAAAGCGAGACTTGAAGTTGAAATGTATGAAGTTAAATTGACCTTATGAGTTGAAAATATCGTCGTGTTAAACTTATCGTATAATTCCTTCAAACCCATAACATCGTTTTTAAGATAAGCCAGACAGTCCTGCCTCGTCTTGTCGTCCATATCCTCCCACATCTTCGCCCTGTCGTGGTCAAAGTCTCCTTTTAGGATTTCGCATCCCATACTTTCAAGATTTGCTTTAAGACTTCCTTGGGTATGCTTACACATATCCCACATCTTAACATTTTCAAACTCTAAGCAGATAATAGAGCCGTTATTGATTTTTGAAGACTTAATCTTAATACCCCTTTTAATTAATTCTTGGTGTATGAAGTAGTGGTCAAAGTTCGCTCCATTAAAACCATTAACATATAGAACGGGCGGTTTGTCCTTTTTATCCTTCGGCTCCCATCCTGCTTTTGCCTTCTCGCCTCGTTTAATTAGTTCATCCACGAATTGACTGATACAATCTTTACCAGCTATGTATTTGAAACCCTCAGACCCCTGAGTATATCCGACTATGTAGCAGTCGTGGATATCGTAGCCGACAGCGATGTTTGTGTTTCTATATGATTCCAAATCGTAATGTAGAATTTGGTCGTTATTTATTTTTTCTTCTTCTCTAAATTTAGTTATTAAGTGTCTTTTACCATTCTTCTTCAACATAATATCAGCACACTTTTTTCTGTTAAGATTACAGGTATGCTTCTTCAAATATAATTGTAAACAGTCTTCGCACCGCTTCTTAAACTGCTTAACTAATCCGTAATAGTGGTTATTCTCCAAAAAGATTAGTTTGTCGGGTTCCTGCCCTTCTTCGTTTGTGCTGACTGTTTGCTTCATAATATGGTCAGTTATTTCATAAGTTTTCGCTTAACATATTTTTTCAATATTTCAACCGCTATTGAAAATGGTATTGGCGAGTTTGGTGGAAGGTTGAATTCAGCTCGGACGATATTACAGCG